>LGRX02033722.1:0-37362 GCA_001247695.2 Cymbomonas tetramitiformis | reverse complement strand
GCAAGGCTACTTCTCCACCCTTACTGTCGGATGCCTCCACAAGCCATGGGAGGGGGGGGGGCGTGTAAGCTGGAAGAGATACTATCCCTTTATCCTGAATGAATACCGCCGCTTGGATGAAATGCATGGAGATCGACGGGCCCACATCGTCTCTCATAGCACACTCCTCGGCAGTCCCGCAGAGAAAATCGGCGGGAGCAATGCAGAGGCACGCGCTGTGAAGAGTTCCATGGTAAGGGACCGAAAGTAGGAGATACTCGTAGCGACTTAAATTAGGGTTGGGGCAAAGGGCGCTCGACGAAGGGCGCCGCGCTGGTGTGCTCAGTGGGAGCTGGAGTATGCGCAGCACGCTGGCGTGCTCAGTGGGCGCTGGAGTATGCGCAGCACGCTGGTGTGCTCAGTGGGGGCTGGAGTATGCGCAGCACGCTGGCGTGCTCAGTGGGCGCTGGAGTATGCGCAGCACGCTGGCGTGCTCAGTGGGGGCTGGAGTATGCGCAGCATGCTGGCGTGCTCAGTGGGCGCTGGAGTATGCGCAGCACGCTGGCGTGCTCAGTGGTTGCTGGAGTATGCGCAGCACGCTGACGTGCTCAGTGGGCGCTGGAGTATGCGCAGCACGCTGGCGTGCTCAGTGGGCGCTGGAGTATGCGCAGCTTGCGCTAGAAGTTAACTCAGTGGCGCTAGTATCGCCTGCAGCTAGGCGTCTCAGTGGTTGCTGGGTATCATGCTGTGGCGATCACTCAGTGATGGGGCGCTGGAGTATGCGCAGCACGCTGGCGTGCTCAGTGGGCGCTGGAGTATGCGCAGCACGCTGGCGTGCTCAGTGGTTGCTGGAGTATGCGCAGCACGCTGACGTGCTCAGTGGGCGCTGGAGTATGCGCAGCACGCTGGCGTGCTCAGTGGGGGCTGGAGTATGCGCAGCACGCTGGGGCTGCTCAGTGGGCTGCAGCGCACCGCATCATGAAGTCCCCAATGAGCAACGACACGGTCTCCTCTTCAGCTATAGAAGATCCTCGGCTCGAGCGGTTGCCTCGGAGCCGGCCCCACGAGAGCATGGTCATAGGCATCATGCTAAGCCACCTCGGGCTTGTGGGGGTCGTCGGCTGGTTGGCTGCGTCGCTTTCCACCGTGGGGCGGCTCTGTGGCCGGCTCAGGCCACCCACAGCTTGCAGGGTGACTGAGTTGGAGCGTAGCAGCGGCTCCGCCTTGACTGCAGAGAGCCACATGGCGCGTGTGTACGTGATGCGAACCTGAATCATCACCGCCAGCTGCTCGAACATGCCGACCCCAGGGTCCCACTCGTGGCAGGGCTCAATCTCCACGTAGCATGCCATTGGCGGCTGTTGCCCCAAAACCCACATCCCACCCGCCGCTCAACCACCGCCCCGGCTGCCCTGTCACTAAACCGACTCCCCGACCACTCTCCGTACCCATCCCGTCATCGAACCAATCCCCTATGCCACCCAATCATCAGACTTGCTCTCTGGCCCGTCACCATGCTCGCCCACCGGCTGGCTGGTTCATCGGAGCCGTTTCCGCCCGCCTCGGTGACCAGCAGGCCCGTCACCATGCTCGCCCACCGGCTGGCTGGTTCATCGGAGCCGTTTCCGCCCGCCTCGGTGACCAGCAGGCCCGTCACCATGCTCGCCCACCGGCTGGCTGGTTCATCGGAGCCGTTTCTGCCCGCCTCGGTGACCAGCAGGCCCGTCACCAAGGAGGCCGGCGGAAGGGCCTTCAGGGGATGCCCAGGGGTACCAAGAGAAGGGGATGCCCAGGGGTTACAAGAGAAGGGGAGTGCACCTCCGAGAAGAGGGCCACGTGCACGATGCACCCGGCGAGCGTCAGTATCGCCGTCACTGAGATCAGCATCACCACAGCGGACCATGCGCCATGTATGCCTGTGCCTCCCAAATTGGGGTCCGCCAGCGACTCCCCTGCAGCCTGCGCCACGCCCGCGACCAGCAGCGAGGCCGCGATGATCTCCGCGCGCGGGAAGAGCAGGAGGTAGGGGAGGTCCACCGCCCTCAGAACCTTGAAGGTTGTAATTGCTTTTCGGACCGTGTGGCGACACTGCCGCCAGGCCAGGATCGCACCCCACCCCACCCCCATCCCCACCCCGACTCTCCCCTGGCTTAGCCAAGTACACACACCCTGATATGCCCTTTGGGGGGCGAGGTCGCTGGCGCACGCGGGGCCTACTCATGGCATCCGCTCGAGACGCAAGAGATGACGCGTATGCAGAGATCGCAGTGGTGGGGCTACCAGAAATACAATGAGGAGAATGACCAAGGCGCGGCCGTTTTGCCCCATGAAGACCTTCCGCAGCGAGAAAGTGCCCTCATGACCGCAGCGATCTTGCTCCTCGTCCTCCTGGTATCTGTGCGCCTCCCTCCACACCGCAGTCAAGTGGCGGCTGCGCCGGTAGAGGCGCGTCGGAAGCTATTCGCTCAGCCCGGCATTCCTGCCCGTGCTCCTCTCTGCAGCCACGAGAACTGAATCACAACCCCGCCACGCGTTCCATTGCCATTTGCAAGCAACGCGTGGCGCTCCCATCAGCGCACCCACACCATGGGCCCATCCACAAGCACCTGGGCCCATCCACAAGCACCTGGGCCCATCTACAAGCACCGCTGCGCTGAGCCGCGAGCCCCAGGCGTAAACTGCTGATGATGTCTCTCCAGGCTCGCACCCACACACTGAACAGCATGAGATCGGCCAACAAAAGCCAGCCCACCATCATCCCAGTGGATGTGAGAAGCAAATCAAGAGCAGGGCGGGGCCGAGGCAAGATACCACAAACTCATACATATTCCCAACCCAGATGCAAAGCAGCATGGAAAGATGATACGATGTGACCGATTATCGACCAACAATAGTCGGTCCCAGGGTTACGGAGCTCGCACCCACACTGCACGGCATGAGATCGGCCAGCAAAAGCCAACCTACCATCATCCCAGTGGATGTGAGAAGCAAATCAAGAGCAGGGCGGGGCCGTGACAAGATACCACAAACGCATACATATTCCCAACCCAAATGCAAAGCAGCATGGAAAGATGATACGATGTGACCGCTCGTCGCCAAACAACTGTTGGTCTCTGGGTTACGGAGTAAGCGGACCCTGCTGGCATGCCCCCCAGTGGCTCCCGGTCGATGGATGGGACCTGTTGGTCCATGGTTATGTCATGAATACAGTCACACCACACAGCATGGACACCCCATGTCAAAAAAAGGAAACATGCGGGCACCTAAGTGCTCCCCGCAAAATTCAAGGGAAAACACAGAAGGTGTACACCACCACCTTCTGCCTCTCCTCGCAGCACGACAGACGAATCTACCGAGCTCTCCAAGAGGCAGTGCCCGCCAGAATGGCACCACGGGGATAACCGCCTCCCAAAACCCACTTCCACCCGGCGGCCGTCCCCATTAGCGATCCGCCAGTACTCATATCAAGGTCAAAGAACACAAGTCCCCCGGCATGTGTAATAACCATGAGCACTGTACACGGAGAGGGAGCTAGCATCAGACGAATCCAAGACACTCCCAAAAAGCGAGCCGTAGACGAATCCCCGACGCACTCAAAGAGGCAGTACCCGCCAGAAGGGTACCACAGGGACAGCCACAATCCCATCATCCAAATCATTCCAGTGGCCGTCCCCGTTAACAACGAGATGCCAGCTCGCACCCACACTGAACGGCATGAGATCGGCCAACAAAAGCCAGCCCATCATCATCCCAGTGGATGTGAAAAGCAAATCAAGAGCAGGGCGGGGCCGTGACAAGATACCACAAACGCATACATATTCCCAACCCAAATGCAAAGCAGCATGGAAAGATGATACGATGTGACCGATCGTCGCCAAACAACTGTTGGTCTCTGGGTTACGAAGTAAGCGGACCCTGCTGGCATGCCCCCCAGTGGCTCCCGGTCGATGGATGGGACCTGTTGGTCCATGGTTATGTCATGAATGCAGTCACACCACACAGCATGGACACCCCATGTCAAAAAAAAGAAACATGCGGGCACCTAAGTGCTCCCCACAAAATTCAAGGGAGAACACAGAAAGTGTACATCACCACCTTCTGCCTCTCCTCGCAGCACGACAGACGAATCTACCGAGCTCTCCAAGAGGCAGTGCCCGCCAGAATGGCACCACAGGGATAACCGCCTCCCAAAACCCACTTCCACCCGGCGGCCGTCCCCGTTCACAGCGATCCGCCAGTACTTCATATCAAGTTCAAAGAACACAAGTCCCCCGGCATGTGTAATAACCATGAGCACTGTACACGGAGAGGGAGCTAGCGTCAGACGAATCCAAGACACTCCCAAAAAGCGAGCCGTAGACAAATCCCCGACGCACTCAAAGAGGCAGTACCCATCAGAAGGGTACCACAGGGACAGCCACATCCCATCATCCAAATCATTCCAGTGGCCGTCCCCGTTCACAACGAGATGCCAGTACCCCATAAAGTGGGTGTCGATTACCAGTCCCCCGGCAGGTGAAAAAGCCCCAAGGCACTGGACATAAATAGAGCCAGCCGCAGACGAATCCCCGACGCCCTCAAAGAGGCAGTACCCGCCAGAAGGGTACCACAGGGACAGCCAAATCCCATCATCCAAAGCACCCAAGTGGCCGTCCCCGTTAACAGCGAGATGCCACAACCCTATGGCGAGACGTATTCCCGGTCAGCTATGATGGCCCGAACTCCCACCCATTCGGTGAGCTCACACACACTGAACGGCATGAGATCGGCCAACAAAAGCCAGCCCACCATCATCCCAGTGGATGTGAGAAGCAAATCAGGAGCAGGGCGGGGCCGTGACAAGATACCACAAACTCATACATGTTCCCAACCCTGATGCAAAGCAGCATGGAAAGAGGAAACGATGTGACCGATCATCGCCCAACAATTGTTGGTCTCTGGGTAACGGAGTAAGCGGACCCTGCTGGCATGCCCCCCAGTGGCTCCCGGTCGATGGATGGGACCCGTTGGTCCATGGTTATGTCATGAATGCAGTCACACCACACAGCATGGACACCCCATGTCAAAAAAGGAAACATGCGGGCACCTAAGTGCTCCCCACAAAATTCAAGGGAGAACACAGAAGTTGTACATCACCACCTTCTGCCTCTCCTCGCAGCACGACAGACGAATCTACCGAGCTCTCCAAGAGGCAGTGCCCGCCAGAATGGCACCACAGGGATAACCGCCTACCAAAACCCACTTCCACCCGGCGGTCGTCCCCGTTCACAGCGATCCGTCAGTACTTCATATCAAGGTCAAAGAACGCAAGTCCCCCGGCATGTGTAATAACCATGAGCACTGTACACGGAGAGGGAGCTAGCGTCAGACGAATCCAAGACACTCCCAAAAAGCGAGACGTAGACGAATCCCCGACGCACTCAAAGAGGCAGTACCCATCAGAAGGGTACCACAGGGACAGCCACATCCCATCATCCAAATCATTCCAGTGGCCGTCCCCGTTCTAGCGAGATACCAGTACCCCATAAAGTGGGTATCGATCACTGATCCCCGGCAGGTGAAAAGCCCCAAGGCACTGGACAAAAATAGAGCCGGCATGAGCCCAGTCCCCGCCCTCAAGAGAAAGACCCACACACACACACACACACACACACCATGTAAGCATACACACACCATGTAACTCCCCACCATATAACTCCCCGCCATGTAACGCCTCACCGTGTAACTTCCCACCATGTAACTCCTTACCATGTGATTTCCCGCCATGTAACTCCCCACCATGTAACGTCTCACCATGTAACTCCCCACCCATCGCCAGTCTCACATACCATGGTGCATCTCTCTAATGCCGCCCCCATCCTTAGACTCGTGATATGCTGTGGTGGGTTGTTGTGTGCACGACCCCAGTCCTGACTGTCTCACGAGGTCCATCCCGCCCTGTCCTAAGTTGTGACGTGGCTGTGCCGGAGGTAGCCACAGCTGCAGCGCTTCGGACTGCAGGCGGCGAGGCCGTGTGGGACAGGGACCACGCTCCCCCACGCGGAGCATCCCCGGAACGCCATCACTGGGTGCTGCTCTGGCTACCCGGCGGCGGCAAGCTGGCGGGGTCGACGCGGCTCACCGCAGGTTGGTCCAGGCCAAGCTGGAGGAGAACTGCAGGAAGGCCGTGGAGAGGAAGCCGGGCGGGGCGCGCAGCCAGTAGAAGAGAGACAGCAGCTGCGCTTGCGCCAGCAGCTCGATCAAATTGCCGCTGGAGCCGGACACTGCGTTGCTGGCGGCGCTGGCAGCAATGACATCGGTTGCTTCATCAATTCCCTCGAGGGGGGGCGTGGAGGTGGGCGTGGAGGTGGGTGTGGAGGTGCGCGGGGAGGTGGGCGCGGAGGAGGCGCGAGGGTTGGCGCAGAGCTTGGCATAGAGGTGGGTTTAAAGGTGGACGTGGAGGTGGGCGTGGAGGAGGCGCGGAGGTGGGCGCAGAGCTTGGCATAGAGGTGGGTGTAAAGGTGGACGTGGAGGTGGGCGTGGAGGAGGGCGCGGAGGGGGCGCAGAGCTTGGCATAGAGGTGGGTGTAAAGGTGGGCGTAAATGTAGAAGTGGGCGCAGATGTAGAGGTGGGCGTGGAGGTGGATGTGGATGAGGGCGGAGGTGAGCATGGGTGGGCGTAGAGGTGGGATTGGAGGTGGCTGTAGAGGTGGGCATAGATGTAGAGGTAGGTGTAGAGGTGGGCATAGATGTGATAAATGTGAATGTGGAGGTGGGAGCAGAGGTGGGCGTGTAGGTGGTGGGCGTGGTGGTGAGCGTGGAGTCGGGCGTGGAGATGGTGGGCGTGGAGGTGGTGGGCGTGGAGGTGGTGGGCGTGGAGGTGGTGGGCGTGGAGGTGATGGGCGTGGAGGTGGTGGTGGGTGTGGAGGTGGGCCCGCTACTTTCTGTTGGGAAGCACACAGTAGAGCGCTTTGTCAGAAACACGAGCTGTTGCCTGAGTGCCACATTGGCGGCTACCAAAAGAGTTCCAGCACCGTGGCATCCGCGAACCCCTGCCAGGGCCAGGCGCAGGATCTACATGCACCCCTGAGGCAGACGAGCCTCCGTGAACCCCTGAGAGGGCTAGGCGCAGGATCTACATGCACCCCTGAGGCAGACGAGCCTCCGTGAACCCCTGAGAGGGCCAGAGCCAGGCCCGCGCGTGAGAGAAAAAGGGCACAAGGTGCTAGCCAGGGGTAGGCGTTGGGACGCTAGCCGCGTATGGGGCAGGTAGCGGAGAGGAGCGCAAGGGATACGGAGAGCAGGGGGATCGTCTCTGCGCAACTTTGCGCCCCTTCGCAGGCTGGCGCCAGTCACCGCACCTGGGCAAGGCGCCCCCAGACCGGTGCCATCTGTGGATTGGACGTCGACACCTTCCGGAATCTCCCCGCACAGGTCGGGGTTGTAACTCAGGTCCCTGCCACGCCCCGAGCGCCGGCAGATCATCGCCCGCGGACCCTTCTTTGCCGCCAGCAAGCGTCACGGGCAGCGTCCTGTCTAAATGTCTGACTGAATTGCCTCGGAGAATGCGGCCACATGAATGTCACGGAGCTCTGTATGACGGATGTAGAGGGCACCAGGCTAGAAGGGTATAGGGGGTCCTGGGTGAGACCCGCCATTGAGAACTGCGGGGATCACAGGTGGCACGTGTGGGTTCAGTTCACACGATATCTTCACGGCCAATACCTTAGGCGACGGCACGTCCTACTGGGCGGCACTTTGTGGAATGCTGAGTGGAATGGAGACTTGACGCTCCGCACACACTCTGAAAATCCGGAATTCGGATCTGGGAGGACATGGGGGCAGTTCGAGTGCAACAAGGGGGAAGAAGCTGCACTTCCCCGAGTTGCTGAGATGCCCCCCATCGCGAGACGCGCAGCCTGCTGACCGCGACAGCTCGAAGTGCAGCGAGGCAGGCGGCGCCGGCGCAAGCGTGCAGTTTGCAGGGAAGCGGGCGTCAGAAGCACAGTGCGGCAGATGACGCAAGGTCCGCACAGCCGGCATGGGCGGCCTGCTCCCCAGCGGAGAGGCGCGCACCACTGGGCCTCCGGCAGGTCGGAGAGCTGAGACGGGATTGTGCCCTGCAGCATGTTGTTGTGCAGCCCACTGCACGCCCGACGCCAACGAACCACACAGTAAGCCCAAAAGGCCGGTGTGAGGCCCAGATGGACGGCATCCGCACGTCCAGAGCACCGCATGGGTGGAAATGCACCTCTCACCTGCTTCTGCGACCATGGCCGCCGGGCACGCTGCGAAGAGTGCCACATACATCGGCCACATCACCGCCACGCGCGTGCGCAGGCCGAAACCATGGAGCTCCCAGCGCAACAGCAGAGCGAAATGTGAGCTCCATCGTTCCACGACACAAGCCATCAAAATTCCTCGAAACCACACCAAAACGGGTATTGTACGAAAGACGTGTATCGGAGTAGGCTCGCACACAAGCGCGCCTGTGACGCTAAAACCTTCGGCAGGTGACAAAGACGGGCGTAGAAAACCCATACCCTCTCGGCTGAAAGAAGTTCGGAACTTCCACGCCACCACCTCTCGGACAGCCACAGTTACAGCCCCTCCCACGCCCCCGCGCGATCTCCCGAACCCCCGACGGGCCAGCAATTGAGGGATTGTTGCCAGACCTACATTGCAGACGCGAACCGCATTTGGAGTGCAGGTGGATAGATACGCGTGTTGATACTCCTCTGACACCTCTATCACCCATTGTTGCTGTCATATCAGTGAGGTGTTTCCTATTGCATGTGCGAGGCGAGGCGCACACGGACACAGTGAGCCGCGGAGCACGGGAGACCCCAAGCACGCACCACGTGGCCAGCGACGCGAGCCTGCCAAACTGCGGCGGAATGCTTCCAGAGAAACCGTTCTCGCCGGCACACCTGGCGCCCCGGGGGTGCCCGCCGCCGCCTCAGCTCCACCACTGCATCCCGGGTGGGCCCCGCGTGCTGACTTGCGCCCGCAGCGCGAGCACGACGCCGGCGCTGCACGCCAGGGCGAAAGGGAGGCTTGAGCTCCGCAGGGGCAGCAGCAGCCCCTACCCCAAAGGGCGCTCGAGGCGCGGTCCTCCGGGCGAGTGGAGGCGCACATGACTTCTAGGCGGTCGAGGTTTCCCAGCTCCGTCGGCAGCTGATTGGTGAGGGAGTTCTCACACAGATACAGCTCCTCAAGCAGGCTGAGCTGGCCGAGAGCTGTGGGAATGGTGCCGGCGAGCAGGTTCCTCGTGAAGCGCATGTACTCCATCCTCGAGAGCGCCCCGATCTCCGTTGGCACCGTGCCCCTGAGGGAGTTGGACTGCGCGAGCAGCGCGGTGAGCCGCGTCAGAGCCCCCAGCTCCGTGGGCACAGGGCCTTGGAGCTGGTTTGTGTGCACACCGAGCGCGGTCAAAGCAGACAGCAGCCCCAGCTCGCTCCAGATCGCTCCCGTGAGAGCATTCTCGCTCAAATCCCTGCAAATCCAAACCCCAAAGAAGCGCCCATCCCGCTCCGCGCTATCACTCCTTTTTACGAGGCATCGCTGCGCCCTCCTCTCCGCCGGTCGCGTGTGACTCAGCCTCCTCCCTTGGGCGGGCCTCCGCGCTCCCAGCAATCGCAAAGTGATGCCGCGTCCCTGATTCTGCGCACTACTGCCCCAGCACGCCGGATTCGCAGAGGCGCGGGGCGGGTCGCCAGGTTGCCACGTGGCAAGCCCATCTGGCGCGCGCAGCAAGGCGCCCCTGCACGGGGTCGTGCGCGAGGCGCGGCGGGGACTCACAGGTTTATGAGCTTCTCGAGGTGATAGATCTCCTGCGGGATGCCCAATGAGAGCGCGTTCTGCTGCAGCTCCCTGAGCCCCGCCGCCCGCAGATGCGCGCCCGTGAGCACCGCCGCCAGGAGCCCGCACGCCTGGCGCGACATCTCTGCGGGACGTCGCATGCATCCGCGCAACCACGCAGTAACGCCCCTGCCACCTGCCGCGAGACGCACTCCCAGCCATGCGGCGCAGTGAAGCCGGCAAAGTGACAGGAGCCGCACGCCAGTGGCGCGCCGTACATCCAGCGGTCACCTCTCATATCACCACACCTCCACCGCCTGCGGCTTTCGCGCCACCGCAGCACGTCGCTCAGCAGGGAGGCTGCTTCAGTGCCACGTCGCCACACAGAATGCTCACACGCATGCCGTGCCCCCTCAGAATTCTACGGTTGTAACGCTGTGCCGCCTGCCAGCGCATCGGCGAGCACTCCATGCCTACTTGCCGCGCCATTGGCCGGCCTCGCGCGCAATGCCACGTAGGATGTGCGTTCCATCGGAGGCGGCGAGGGCGCACAAGCAGGTGAGTTTTGTGAGAGCAATGATCTCCATCGGAATGGATCCCGTGAGTCGATTGTCCTTCAGTCGTCTGCCGTGGTGAATGCCCCCCTCCACTTCCTCAGCCGCCCCATCCTCAGACCGTCCAAGGCCTTGCCATGGACAGTCACCATAGAGTGCGCCCGCGCACGGAACGCTCTTTGAGCACCCGCCTATCTGACCATGGCGTGATTGTCAGAGGTCCGTCTAGGTGAGGCCGCTCGCGCTTCACAGTGGCAAACATCCGAAATCGCACAGGTCTCGTCCCGGAGATCAACCTACGTTACGTTCCTTTGGGAATTCCAGGAATCCCAGGAATCACATGGGGCCTTCCGATGCTGAAACTATCGGATGGTTCAGATTAAGTTGGGCACTCCTACTAAGGCTGATCTCTTACAGAACGGCATGGCACTGGCATTGTCAGTCTCGAGACCTCCACTAGGCCATATCCATGCTTTACACGCTGAGCCCTTTCGACTTCGCCATCGCATTTCGATTTGCTCTTCCGATGTTTCCGTCACCCACCTCGCGAGTGGCTAACAACTGGCTAACGGTTCGTTGACGAATCGCAAACCCCACAGCCCACCCGATCGTAGTATAGCATATCGAAATGGCATTGCATGGCATGGCATGGCGATGGCGTGGCATCTTGGCATCTTGTCATGCCGTCGTCATGCGACACTGTGGTTGGTGCTCCGACTCGTGTAGTCAGCATACAACATTGCGATAGGTGTTTTGATTTCAAGTAAGTAAGTATTTAAGTATTTACGTAGGCATGTATGTAGTGCGGCCAGGCTCGTCCCTGTGAAGAGCAGGCCTTATGCAGCAGGTGCGCCCCCCCTTCAGGTCGGGGGTGACACAGGGCAGGCCAGACGAAGCATGCCACCGATGCAAGCGCATTACTGGGGGAACAGATGAAGCGTGTCACCACGGGCCAAAACACGTTACAGGGAACGAGCTGAAGCAGATTACAGGGGTGTTACATGTTTAACATGACATTGGATAGCCTCCCCAGCTCGGTGGGAATGGCGCCCGTTATCTTGTTGTCGTCTAGATATCTGCCCAGACAACAGTGCAGTCCGACGCCCGCCCCTCCGCCCCTCACCTCCATCCAATTGTAGCAAACCCACCTCAGCCTCGTGCAGTTCTCGCCGCGCCCATATTCAAGGGAGCAAGCAATGCCGTTTGAGGCCGCTTCCCGCCGCAGCCCGAGAAGGTCAAATGAGAATAAGCGAATCATTCGGCAGAGATGCGGAGACAGCGCCTCGGCATTGATGGAAGCTGCAGGGTCGCGGCCCAGTGGGCTGCAAGTGGGCTGCCAGCGGGGGCGGCTTGCGGTACAGGGGCTGCCAGCGCCGAGCGGTCATGCACGGGCCTGCAGCAAGTCACCCAGAGCTGCGGGGTCCGCACATTCTCTCGACAAGAGCGAGCTGTCCCAACTCCGTTGGGATCCGGCCGTTAATATATTCGTTGTTGTTGAGTCGCCTGCAGATGACGTTCACACCCGGCCCACCCCCCCAAAAAGCCCCCAGTGCGCCGCACTTCCAACCTCAGCTCCACCTGTCCTCGCTCGTGTGGGCCAGCGTCTTCCCGCGGTCGGGCAGCGTCTCAAGGCCTCCACACGGTGGAGACAGAGGGAGACAGGCGGCTGTGACACCGTTCATTAACTTCAGAGCGCCGCTCAGTCAGCGCTTGGGTTGCTGACGTGGCCTCACTGATGGCCATTCCAGGACCTGGCTCCGGGCATGAAACGGAAGGGAAACCAGGCGCACGCGGCGGCGCATCGGCAGGAGGAGGCGGGGGCGAGCTTGTCCTTGGTCAGCAGCGCTTTGAGTACACCTTGCTCCCAGCGCGGCTTGAGCGAGCGCCAGCCCGCCGACGCGCGCCTCCTTGGCGGTGCACTCTTTCCCTCCTGAGGGCCCTCGTGCAGCATGGGTGCGTGCGCGGCGCGTGGCTGCGCACTCGCTGGAGGGGGAACTTACAAAGCGTCGAGTCTGGTGAGGCGGCCGAGCTCTGTGGGGATGCTGCCGCTGAGAGAGTTCTGTTGCAGTTCTCTGCGGCACGAGGCGCGCAGAGTCAGTGGCTGAGACCAAGCACAGCCATTGGGCCACAGCGGGAGCGCAGCGCCATTGGGCACACGGTCCCCACAGCAGTCCCGCACAAGGCTCTCCATCGATTGGGCAGACAGTCCCCACAGCAGTCCCGCACACCACACATCTCATCACCCCTTGATGCGAGGGAGGAAGCTCAGCAGATAGTAGCGGATGGCTTGCCGGAGTCTCCAAAAGAAGTTCAAGGCTGAATGCGGAATACCACCATCCCATGCGCCCTCCCCGGCAAGGTGCAGCTCGCCAATCAGAACACAGGAAGGGGCACGCACAGGGTCCACGGGTCGATGGCGCCCAGCTCCGTGGGCAATTGTCCGCTGAAGTGGTTTGAGTCCAGCCCACTGCCAAACCCCGTCCAGTGGCGGCTCAACTCCTAACCCCCGATGATTCAGGGGGTGCCACTCACTCCTTCATGTCACAAATTTGGCACTAACTTCTCAACCTGCAAGAATGAGCCTTTAGAGCAGGAAGAGCGGCAAGACTCACACAAAAGTGGCGACGGTGAGGTCCCCGAGTTCCGTGGGAATGGAGCCTGTGAGTCGGTTGCGCCTCAGAGTGCTGTCATTCAGAGCCCCGCCCCCGCCCAGGCGGTGAGGCTCAGAGCATCTTGTTTGGGGGGGCATGCGGCCTCGCTCCGCTCCCATACAGGCGAGGCGTCCTCCTCACTTCACCGGCTGGGACACAGCACCAGAGCACTCACACAAGAGATCGTCGCGCAATTGTCATATACCAAATAGTCCGACACTCGACACAGCGTATAAGGGGTAGTTTGCTGGATGCCAGGCGCATGTGAGGGCCGCCGTTGGAATAGGTCTGATGATGTTAAATTCACACAACTCAACATAGTTCAGAATCGTGAATGCTCAGGGAGACCGCGACGCCTGCAGGACAGCCCTGCTAGCTCAGTGGGCGCGGCTAAAAAGGGGTCTGGTTGCTCACTAGCTGTTTATCCGAGTGCAGCGCCCCAGCTCCGTGGGCACCACACCGCTGAGGCAATTCTTATCCAGCTCCCTGCGACGCCAGCACCCACAAGCACACCTTAAAAGTGCGACATCATTCCACGCCAGGCCAAATGCCAGGGGCCCCTCGCCCCACAACTACGCCGCAAGCCGTGCCAATCAACACCCTTACACCCATCACCGAAGCACATGAGTACGCCTAAATGCCTAACCAAGGGCGTGGTGTTTTCCTTTTCTTTTTCTATCAAGCGACTCACAGCACGAGCGTAATGTCCCATCACGCAAACCACACCCAAGCAGACGACACTCAATAATGATCTGACTAAGCAGGCGGAATTTCGTTCCAGCAAATAAACTTGGTAACCCTCAGGACGGTGCAAACTGCCCGCATTGCCCCATTCCCCACACATCTCCCAACCCTCACCCCACACCCACGCACGGCACCACCCATGCCGCGTGCCCCGCTCGCGGACCCCCCAACAAGTCCTGCCGCGTTTGTACTGCAGAGCGCCGGGTCGGAGGCTGCCCCGTAGAGCTGAGGGAGGGACGCACAATAAAGTCAACGATGTCAGGAGACCAATCTCTGTTGGAATGGAGCCCGTGAGTTTCACTTTGGCCACAACACTGCAGAATACACCCGAACCAAAGGCACTCAACGGTAAGTCGAGGCTGTGTTCTTCGATTTTAAACCCTACAAGAGACTCGATGGGCGCGGCTGCCATAACAAGACTATCCTCGAATTGAAGCTTGAATCACTCGGGAAAACACTAACACGCAAGGGCCCACAACGACAGCCTGCGATACCAAGGAGTTCTGAGAATCCCAACGACCACAGTTTGCAGGCATATGTTGACATGTATGGCAAACACTGCGCCCACTTGCTCAGGCAACAAACCGATAGGCGATCATATGCTTTACAAATATGTCAGCCAGCATGCCTTTCCTTCCCCATATCTTCGGGCCACCTTCAGCAGAAGCCCTCTTTTTTGTGGCGTCGGCTGTACTTACAGTTCGCTACAGCCAGGATTGGAGTCGGCAAGGCAAAATTGATATTCCGCAGTTTCCTCGAGAGTAGTGCAGTTGGTTACAGTAAGCAAGGCCAAGACGCCTATCGTTCGCAATGACCGCGCCGAGAGTGACATCGTTTAACGCACTGTACGACACCCGCAAAACAGAAAGCTGCGGTAAGTTTGCCATCGGAAGAGTACGAGCCCTTTAGAAGCTTGACCCGAAAGTGAATAGATATCCTACGCGAAGCATATAAGGCTTCGCACGCCAGTCCAGCTCATGAAAAATAAGTGGTCACCCGAGAAAGCAGACCGCCCGAGCAAATACTGTGCAAATGCGAAGAAGCAAGAGGTGTTTTGAACAACGGGTCGAAACAAAAGTGCCCCGTATCAAGAAATCACTGGGGGAGAAGGCGAGGCGCGTCCGAGGGTTGCAGGAGCGAGCACGTAGGTTCCGGTAGGCCGAATGACGACTTAGCTGGGGGGAAACGTGCAAAATAAGGGGGAAAACGTGCAAAATTGTTGGCATCACGGGAGATCAGTCGCCATTCACCTGGGTATTCGAAAGAGCCGAAGGGAGTACTTCAGGTTTTAGCCACAATGGGCCGTCGGCTGTTTGTGAAAACTTCGATGCTCTCGCCTTTCCCGCCGCCAGTTGATGGCGTGGCTCAGCCACTTGCAGGACAAGACAGCTTTCGTCTGTGGCCGGTGGCTTGTTATATGCTAGCGGGCCTGCACTCGTGAATATCAAAGTCAAGTGAAGACCAGCAGTTTCACAGGACCTGTGAGCCGCCGTTTAGCTAATGAGCTACACAGTCTCCTCCAGTTGAAAAACTTGAACAGTTTGCACTAGAACAGCTTTTGCAACAGAACTAACCACTTTTAACTTTAGAAGCTCGTCTGTCATCATAAAGGATCGCGGCTGCATCTGTTCAGCTGTTCTCGCTCAAATGAATATTACTTCAAAGTTCTTGCGTGTCATCTCTTACCCTAGCTTGACCATTTCCTTGTACGCTGATCAAGGCGCAGTGAAAAAACAACATATGCTTTCGACTACACTTATATTCAAGGTTACAAATGCTGAAAGTGATAACGCCTCAAAGCAAGATCGCAACTTTCTGTCGAACACTAGTAACTATACTCATACTTGTGAAGTGGAATGCACCCCTTCCAACAATAGTATACGCTACGAAGGGTATTCAGGCGAAGACGTCGGTGGCGGAGAAAGTGCAAAATGCAAACAAGACTAAACGGTTTTGAAACGAACGTAAGCACTGTTACTTCTTCTGTTTATACACCTTACACGCTTAAACTGGTCCGTTCATTTTTCCGAGGGGTACTTTCCCGAACCCGACAGTCCATATCAAAAAGTCGATATACGTTCCTCCTACGTTATACGATTATTATTATTATTATTATTATATAATAAATTATATTAATTAATTTTTACCTACGATATACGTTCCTCCTACGTATTATTATTATTATTATTATTATTATTATTATTATTATTAGCTCTGGTGCTCATAGACCCCTAGAGATCAAAATACGATATTTTCCTTCGTCGCTCCCCAGAAATCTCTTCGGATAACATATATTCGGATAACTCTTCGGTTACCGGTGAACCGCCGGAGGAGGAGCCGGAGGTGTTACGCGTTTGTCGGGGCGGGTAGCAAGGATGCCCTTTGGGGTTTTTGATAGAACAGGTGAAAATAGGTATATATATTTGTGAAGATATATAACAGTTTCACTGCAACAGGGACTCGGAAAGCAGTGCTGGGGAAACCGGCGATAACAAAACTGATAGAAGGATTACGGGAGTGAGCTTTCTAGCAGGTGAGTGTCATACGGTGACACTCTGACACACGACCAGTGACACACGCGGCAAGGGGTGATACTAGGAGAAGCTGGACCCCCATACAATGGGGGGGGGATTTCAGCTTCCCCGTGACACCACCTCACCCCGAAGGTGTGAGTGGCCATGCAAGAGCAAGGAAAACCCTAAGCCCTAACCCAATGTCAATTTAGTGTCCAGGCCGAGGGGGCCTTTTCCAACCCTGCTAGAAGCACATCCGTGCATGGGCGCTGCCTAGGCATCTCAGAGACATATAAACAGGCTAGGCGGGCTAGTCCCGCTCTACGGTCTTTTTGGTGTTGGCGCTGGTGACGATCGAAGGAATCCACGGAGTTTCTCGGAAAGCCGGCCAATCGAAGTCCTCCTCAGTGAAGCCATGAAGGGCGGCGTCGTCATCGGGGTCCTCGGGTACCTCGTCGGGGTCAGAGCATGCCAAGTGCAGAGCCGGCTGAGTAAGCGGTGGCTCCGCACGACGGCACCACCGGCTCGCCAGCCGTAGATGCGGATAACGGGGCGAGCTGTGGTGACGGGTCGATTACGGGGGCAACGAACGTCATGATTGCCACGTCCGCCGGGGCGTCAGACTGGGGGGCTGGCACCACCGGAGGGCCGCCGGCAGGGCAATCCGTCGCCTGGAAGGCCGCGATGGCAGCAGCGAAATCCGGGGGCGGAGGCCGCTTCCCAGTGGGGAGCGCGGTGTCGGGCGCGCGCCCACTGCCAAATGCCTCCTTACACATGTAAGGGCAGCAGCCACGGGTGTCAGGGTGTGCATCGGTCACACCCCACATGCGGAAACACAGAATGCAGGGGTACCCGACACCCACCCAGCGCTTCACCATAGCGCCAACGGGTTCCGCCTTCCACTCACCGACGGGTACGGTGGTGTAGGCGGGCTTACGGTCAAAGGAAACGGCGTTGAGGGACGGCTTCTTCTCCCGCCCACCACCACCACCACCAGAAGGCACGGTGTAGCCGGTGTCCTTCACAGGGGTGGCGAAAGCGAGCTCCTCGCGCCACACCGTGCGGATCCGCAGGCATAGCGTGGAGAACGAGTAAGGTGCACCACCCCGTAAATCGCGGATGACGTTGACGTACAGGGGGGTGACGTACGGAGATTGCTTGGCCGAGTTGGTGAGGATGTGCCAGAGGTCCTTCACCCGCTTGGCCTCGCTGTAGTCGGTGTTGATCCTGGCGTGCTTGTCACCAAGAGTACGGATCGCCGTAAGTTGTGGCGATGGGTCGTCGGGCTCGTTGATGATGATCGAGCGCATCTTAACCCAAAAACGGTCGGAGTCGGAATCGGGGACCCCCTCGACCTCGTAGCGCAGGCGCTGCAAGACGTAACGGCCGTCCCCAGGGTGGGAACGAGCCGCCTCTGTGTAAAGCGCCAGAGCCGTACCACGAAGAACGATGGGGAGGACGGTGAAAATGATCTCGTTGAGCACCACGTGGTAGTAATCGTAGTCGTGCTCAAGGTCGAGTAGTTTGGAGAACTCGGGGAATGACACGGGGTACAAAACGTGACGGAATGCCGCAATCAGTGCGTTGAAGTCGGTGTCAGCAGTCTCGGTGTCGAGGGTATAGCCATGTTTAGGGTCATAGCCTCCAGGCCGTAAAACCGCGATGATGTCGGCGGAGTGTCACGTGAAGGCGTAAGAGAGCTGTTCCAAATACTCTTCTTCCCTACCTTCCTCCACCGGGGTGGAGGCAAGGACTGACGGGTCGTTGAAGAATTCGGACGGCAGCGGAGATGGCCGCAGTGACGATGGACGTGAACGCAAAGAAGCGGTCGACACAATTCTCCTTGGGCGTGTCGGACCCGGCGTAGCACCGCCGGAGTCCACGGGTGACGGTGATGGCGTGGCACTAGCCCGCCTTGCTGAACGGAGGGCCTCAGCGAGCCCGATCTGGCGCTGTTGAGACATGTTGGGTAGAAAATAATCCAGAATGCTCAAAGTTGACGGAAACGGTGCGCGGATTCCCAGTCACAGTCGGTAGGGTAACCACGGTTAACGGAAGCGGCAAAGGGAACGGAGACGGAGAAAATTGCCGCTGGTACGGTTCGCAGTTAAATTACTCTGCGATGTTGACGGAAAAAAATTGACGGTTTGTAGAATCGGACGAACCGAAGCGAGCCGAACCAACCGGAATCACCACTCACGTGAAGTGGGACCGATAACCTGATAGAACAGGTGAAAATAGGTATATATATTTGTGAAGATATATAACAGTTTCACTGCAACAGGGACTCGGAAAGCAGTGCTGGGGAAACCGGTGATAACAAAACTGATAGAAGGATTACGGGAGTGAGCTTTCTAGCAGGTGAGTGTCATACGGTGACACACGACCAGTGACACACGCGGCAAGGGGTGATACTAGGAGAAGCTGGACCCCCATACAGTGGGGGGGGGATTTCAGCATCCCCGTGATTCAGATCTGATGTCATGGCGCTACGGCGTAGGGCGCTATGTGTTGGGCTTGCACCTTGAGCGCGCAGGTTCAAGTCCCGTCTGGATCTCGTCGGGAGGTTGTTGCCCGATATAATTATATTGTCTGATCAACAATATAATTATACTGGAAGCATTTCGGTGTTTCCATCAGTTTTGGGGTTTCGCGACGGCGTGGCGCGAGATTTGAGAGAGGTCGGGCGTGGCGGTGAGGACACGGGTGAGGGCGTCGTAGAACTCTGAAGATAATGTCGCCGCCCGCGGTGAGGAAGTTCACGGTTTCAAAAGCCCCTTGAAAGGGGCTTTTGCCCCTTTCACGAGCTCCTTTTGTTGTTGGCGCTCGCGGAATATCCGTGAGGGCGTAGTAGGCGGTCTTCAGTTGCCGCAAAAGTGGAGCGACGTCAGGAGTGGTGGAGCGCGTGTGTCCACTACCCGGTTGTACATGGGGATGCACCTAAGAGGCTGAGGTACATAGGGATGTATGTCAAGGTTGATATTCAACCTTTCAGACTATGCGGCTGCTATTGAACAGTAGCAACTCGCAACAAGTATTTGGTGAGTATGAGTGCAGTCTGGTATCCAGAATCCTCTGCTTGAGCTCAATGCTCTCTCATATATACTTCATCAATGTCCTCACACCTCATAGGCGTTACCACCATCGGGTTGTGAACCCGAGAACATTGGGTGAACTAACAGTATCGGCTGATCGAATTAGCCTGTTGATACCCGCATGGTGTTCAATCCATGCTTGAAGCGAAGACGCGTCCTTTCAGAACAGTTTGTTCTTCAAGAACTTGGCTTGCTTCATCATCGAGATGCCGTACTTTGGCCTAAACAAGAGTTTTGAAAAAATTTATTCAAAATTTAGGTCAAAATTCAGCCAAAAAGAAATGTCAAAATTTTGAAAATTTTAGGGGGTCCGTAGGAAAAATATCCACCCCCGTCTGCAATTTTTAAAGTTGGATCCCCATCGATCGATATTTTTCGAAAATTTGTCGAAAAATCTGACAGAGACGGTCGAGACGGTGTCGGCTGTCGATGTCGATGTCGCCGCCCTTCCTTTCGTTCACATTTACAATATTCTTTGTCGACAGTGAGACGCAAGAACAGCCAACAACGAACAGGGGGGGAATCATCATCACCATGCTCGTCGAAGACTATTCTTCAGCTTCAGAATCTGATATATCTGAGCTCGACGTCGAGGACAACACCAACAAGACAACTCTCCGCCCAGTACACCTAGACCTGGGACGTGACGATGGCGACTCATCGGAGGACGGCGACAACCGCGAACCGAGTGGCTTGGATGCAGCGTATGCACGCACGCGAGCACAACCCCTAACAAACGCCTTCGACCAGTTGAAGCGGAAAAGGAGCTCCCAACATCATGCGGATAGCGAGCTGCCGCAGCAGCCGGCTTTAGCAGCGCACGAGCGAGAAAGGGCACCTTCTCTGCAGGGTGCATTGCTTTCTTTTTTCTTTACGGCCCGCAACCGGCAAAGTCCACTGGCCCGTTTTCGGCCAATACGGCCAATCTCCAAAACTGCCCGCATTTTGATTTTAAGTATGGTGATAATGCAAAAATCGCATAATTTTGCATTAATTCTGCTATTTTCATATTAAACGTCACGGCCCGCACCCATACATCCCATCGGCGCCCGCATTCGGCCTGGAGTGGTGAGCTACGGCCCCGGGCCGGTGTCAGGGTCATGACCGATGACATATGTGTCATACATGTCATACGTGTCATACCTGTCAGACATGCCATACCATGTCATGTCATGTCATGTCGAGTCATGTCATATATTATAATGACAGACAGTCGTCAGTACGGTCGACTATGACTGTACATGTCGTCAGATGATAAGTCACATCATCTGTCATTATTCAAGGAAAGACTTGAATGACACCTGTCATCGAGAGTTCGTATGTCGAACTCGAAGATGGCAAAGCAAGATACATCTTGAAGTAACAAACAAGAAATCATCTTTGCTTCAAGCATGTGCGGAACAAGCATGCGCAGTATTATGGGGCGAACGTATTATTCGTTCTGACGATACTGGTCGTTCAACCAATGTCTCGGGTTCACAACCCAATGGCGGTACCATCTATGCGATGGGAGACATATGGTATTTAGATGAGCTAGCGTTGTGCTAGAGGCAGCATCTTCTCACAGAAGTCTGCACTCATCCCCGCTATTATCTTACGCGTGTGTTACCGTCCTATAACACAGCGTTTACTATTATTTTATATGATATACTGAGGGCTCGCTTATCCAGCCCTAATAGATGGTATTCTAAACTCGTCAAGGCACGAGAACGAGAACTCAAGTGAGTGCAGCGTTAGATATCGTATATATTGTATTGTTCGCAGGTTGCAGGTTCGCGCATACAAGCGACAGCGCTCGCAGTTATACTGAATATCTGCAAACCGAATAATAATATACGCTCGAATATCGACAGCATACGGATTGCGCGAGGATTTATCATCGCGAACATATTCGCAGCTGACAGCATTCGCAGAGAAATCGTCTTAATACTATAAACGACAAGGTGTGCGCACAGTGTACGGATCGTATACATATGATGTCAAAATTCGCAGGGTTGTCACGGTATGCGAGATGCAGATGCGCGAACGAAAAATAATCGTCAGTACATATGATTTACATCAACTGCGACTGGACGTACGAAATTTCGTTAAACAGCGCGATCGCATTCATTCATGCGACAATACACCGGCAACAATAATATACTTTGTGAAATAATTGGCAACATCGATTTTCGCAAATGATCCGCTCGAACCGTATACAATAATCCGCTCGTACGATGATTTTTAGCTCGTCAGCGCGATGTGCACCTGTCATGATTTCATCGGATGCAATAAACGCACGATTTTAGGGCGCATGATTCCTGATGTATCTACATGCAGCGAGACATGCACATGTCTACAGTGTCCGCCATCCGTACATATGCCATGTTACGCGCGTCAATATCCTCTGCAGAACATTTGTATACTTGCAGGGATATTTTGGATGGACGCCGGGTGGACACATGATTACTATACTGCAGCATTTCACACCACATATTGATGACTGCAGAAATATTTCAAACCGTCAGCATTTGTATGCTTATTTGCAATATAGTGTGCAAAAGATGTGTATACTGAGCTTGCAATGATTGCATCATACACCAACATGCAGCACATGAGTACATGCAGCATTACACCATGTATACATTCTATACTGAGTGACTGCAATATTGTAAGTTGTGCATGCATCACCAACGCAGCTTGATCATGATATCAGCTGTAGTATATATATACCAGTTTGATCACGTTAGCAACTGGAACATTAGCATCATTTTGCAATGTACTGAACATTCCACAAGCACATTGCAGTGCATGCTAGATTATATTAGAACTCATGTTAGCATAAGGTGCCTGAAAGTAGTCTTAACATCATAATTAGCTCGTTATGTCCCGGTGGAGCCGAGATGCTCTTCGGATTACATACCGTTCTATGGTGGATTACTGGAAGGAATACTCACCAGAGCTACATGTAAAATCAACCAGCAACTCATTATTGTGAATGAGATTGTATCAGGATTACAATAACCTTAACTTGATATATATCATGCTAGATTCATTCGGTACATGGTATATATATGCTGATCACCATCCTGCATGATAACTATCTGGGAATATTGTAATACCAGAAGTCACCTTCCTGTAAGTATGTAAAGTGAACACACACTCCTGGCAAAAGTACTAATCAGCAGTACTACACGTGCACACACACTGACATTTACTGTATATATTGACATTCACTGACTCAGAGTGAATTGATCAACTATAATGTCTATCATGTGCATGATAATATGGATACCATTCCACAAACACATGTGCGTGTGGAATGTCAAACATGGCGATACATATGGGAGCAGGATAAGACAACATGCTGTAGGGCTGGATGGAGTTATCTCCAGACCCGAAGGCAGAATACTGTGCTCATTACAACAGCTGGTAACTGTTGAGCACAGTCCATTCACTCTCACACATCGCTGGAGCAACAACAACCACTATACTGCATTCTGACAATTGACTCAGTATTGATCAGCACAAAAGCATGTACCTAACCAGATCAGTACATACATATATTGAGCTGACATAGGTTGTTGTGGACATACACACACATATATATGTGTTGTGCTAAACTGCTTTGATTATAATCAAGCTATGTCCAGATATGTTTGAAATATAGAGATATCATTTTGATATGCTCTTAGAGCACAGTCATATGCTCAAACATATCATAGGTTGATAAATCATCACTACTAAAGTGGATAATCCGCTTATAGTTGGTATACCTAAATATCATCAGGGAGTGCATTTACTTCCATGGGTTTCAAATCAGTAAAACCCACAGATATGATCAACCACAGATGTTGACATACAGGAATATTCACTTTTATGCTATGAAAACCTCATGTGCAAAAGTGAAATGAAATGCAGTACTTCTGTACTTTGCAGCACACACACACACAGAGAGATATATCACTATGGAAAACAATAATTAAGCCGAAAAACGGCCAAAATGGGTGAAATTCGTTTGCGTTAGATTTGAAAATTGAAAATTCGACCCTATTTTATTTGATATTATGATTTTATACCTATTAAGGTATTAGAAAATCATGACGACCATAGTCATATCTCGTGTAACACCCTAGATAGCAGGTGTGGAATATGTAGGGGTGTACATATTGGCTGTAACGAAATGCGTAAAAATGTTTTACGCATGATTTCAAAATGAAAATTTCGGATTGATTTTTTTTGGCTGATATGATTATTCAGCTATCAATAAACAATCCCTGATTTATGCAGCACTTGTAACACCATGTAACACCCTAAAATTAAATGTGTGTGTCAGGGGTGTAACATACCTCCTGAAAACCACGTAACATTCAGTGTGACATTAAATGCAGTTTTGCTTAAGAATGTTTGCAAAATAATTATACTGCTTTAATTTTACCTATTTTAGGGTTACTGATATCAAGTAACACCCTAAACACACTGTTGGGAATATGGGCCACTGTAACGTAACATGCCCTAAATGCCACTAAAATATTGGATAAACTTCGTGTTTGGCATAAATATATCATGCTGTAATCAGCACGGACATGATAATATTTCGGGCAACAACCCAAGAACTGTTGGACAACAACCCAAGAACTGTTGGGCAACAACCCTAAAACTGTATGAGCTGCTTCCTACAAGGACTGCAAGCTATAAGCTGTAAGCTGTAAGCTATAAGCTATAAGGTATATAGGCAACTTACTGCCTATGTGTTCACACTTCCTCAAGGAGGGAAGAAGGTGGATAGGATCACACACATATCCATTTTATATTCCGATCTGGTGATTTCTGATGGATTGCTTTTGATAAAATCACTGCATCCACAAGTAACGTTAAAATCTGTACAACGTTAAATCCACCATCACTAACAAAGTGTAAACTCGGATGGGAAACTACAGTAATCGCCCATATTTAAGAAAACAGGGATTTTGGGCCAGCCAGCCGTACTCATCGAGTTGGGTACCCCCCCCTCCCCCCCCGCCAGCGTCAGCGTCATAAGAGAACTCGAAGAATAGTAGATCGCTCATTTTCAACCAGCCAGCTTATTTCTTCACTCAAGACGTGGACACTCACCTCAGCCCAGCGACTTTCTTAAAATTTTCACACCGCCCGACATGGACCCAGAGAGCCGTGCGCAGCTGCGTGACCTGAAACAGGATTTTGTCGACGAGATTATTTCTGACCCCAAGCACAGGCGTGGGTATAACTTCGAAGTGGTGTACGAGGATGGTGACCGCAGGGACCACATCTTGCGCGTGCAGGACTATGGGAAGGGGGATGCCGCGGTGGCTGGCGCATGGTGCTTGCTGAAAAGCTCTTAAGGTGGAATAGCTAGAATACAATGTATGTAACGTATTGCATAAGATATCTTAGAAGTGCCTCCCACCAAGTCCCTGCGGCATAGTCTGATGGCCGCACTGAACACGCAGTGTAAAAATGTAAGCATTATTTTACCCTGTTTCATTTAAGCCTGTAGTTTTAGGGCATAGTAAGTAGAGGTTTCCTATGCAGTACCATATTTGGTCGAATAGCACACAGTAAGGCATCAGCTTGAGATACACGTATTATCGGTACATCGATCACTCTTGTATACCCAATATCGATCTCAATTCGATTGCCTAAATTCTATTATATTGTCTTACATTTCCAGCCAATTTTCTTAAATTTAAGAAAGTGCATTCTCGGTAGTCAGCCAGCACGGTTATCTCTTATTTCGGTCATTTTCTTAGCCGAAAAAGCCAGCCAGCCGTACTCATCGAGTTGGGTACCCCCCGCCCCCCCCCAAACGCTGGCTGGTTTCTTAACGTCGGGTTTTCTTAAAAGTGAGTGATTACTGTATATCCTAATGACTATAAGTTGACTCTTGCTCAGCATTTACATCCTCGAGTAAGTTTGGAATGCTGCTGAACTATATACATAACATATAACCTGATACCATGCTTAATTGCATATCCTGGATCAGAAGATGATAGTCATATAATGTATATATATATATATATCCCACCTGATACACTTTGGCATCACTATAGCCGTACATAAGAGTGGGAAGGACAAGTGCATCGCTGTAAGACTGGTTGATATAGTCCCAGTGCTGAAGGCAGAATATGTCACCCGAATAACAGCTGATAACCGTTGGTGACCACCATGCAAGACCTTCCAAGCGTAACTCCTTTGTCCTGAGATGCAAGTGAATTGTTCATAATATGTTGACATCACATAAAAGCATTCTGATAAAAACCCTATATATTCACATGAATTGTCATCATTACAAATGACATGGGTTTTGAATCGTCGAAATGAGTATAACTCCGATGAATTCATTAGTACAGAATACAGTAGTCTCTCAAATATAAGAATATCCTATTATAAGAAACTCGGGGCGGAACTTTTTGAAATGTGTTATGTACTTGTATATGGGGATGATGTACTTAGATATGGAAATCGTATTAAGAATATATGGGTCGACCTTGATACTTGATTCTCTGACATTCTTATATCCGAGAGACTACTGTAGCTGTTGAGATTATTCCTCCGGCTGGATTGCAATCATTCACGATCCCTGTACATTCCGGTGACAAAACATTGCACTGGACTGATCACCACATTCGGTATAATCTGTGATATATAAGTCACCAGAGAAAGCATTGCAATCAGTACAATGCTGTCTAAACTCACAAAGATGAGTAATAGATATTATCAGATGTAATAAATTGAGGCACAATGTGACCTACGCTAAAATCGCGTATGCTCGGGCACTGTATGCGACCTGCGCTGAGATCGCGTATGCATGGACACAATATGACTCGTGCCAATGACGTGGACACAATTCATACAACCTCCGGTACAATCGGACAAGGTTGACTGCCACGACATCACATCTAAAATCAATAAATCACTCAGAGAGAAGGTGTTGACATCAGTATAGCACCATTATACATATAGTCATGAGGATTTTAAAGAAGACACAGTCTCTCCGATATTGACAAACATGGTACACATATTACCATGCTCTCTGATTATATATTGATATCCCACAGCATACGATGATGGTAATAGCAAACCACTTCGCCGCTGGAGGGTAGTGTTGTATATATACAGCACATGCTTGGGCACTATATGACCCACGCACGCTGATGACGTGAATTCGGGCTGCATCCCAAAGACTGCGATGCACCTTTGGTGCAATGGGCTGCAACCCGAGAACTGCTATCCAGCTTCATAGTAAGCTATCACGTCATCACATAGAGGTTGGGCCTCTGTTGTATTTAAACGTCGCTTGACAACCGCCTAGCAATACACTTCCTTGAGGGGGGAAGATGATAAGCTAAAAATACAACTAAAACCCAAATAAATAATAAAGACAAATAATAAAATAAAGTAAATTGCATCATTGTTTTTGTTTTGGTAAGCCTGACTATATACAGTCAAACCATGCAGAACTCCATGAAGTTGACACATATATGTATCAAACATTTCTAAGGTCATCAGCCATGACATACATATGAGCTTGATTTTGAAGACCTAGACATTGTATACATCTGGTCTAGCGTGTATCCAGACTAGAATTGTATATTGACACGGTGCAAGCACTATAGCCTCTGCTACCGATGATCATTGAAAAAGGGCAACCATTCTTGATATTTCATCTGATTAGATCATTAAAGGTGTCAAGATTACTCAATGCAATATGCAGGCCACGGCCTGAGTACAACACCTAGAAAGGTCAAAGCCACTGAGCTGACCAATGCAGCATAAATGCTAGCTGCCTTTGAAGGCTACATAATAAGCCTATTGCCCTTATGTCTTGAAATGTATCCGTGTATTGGCATCTCTTTGAGGTAATAATCATGCCTGCTGAATGGGCCATACCAACCATCTTGTATTCATGGATCATTACATATCTGATCATACCGCCATTGAACAAAGCCTATGCAGTGAGATTATTATATCACAAGGCATTTCAGTGGTACGCATCAAACAATTGCATTGCAGCAAAGATCATCAGCTCTTCATCATACCTAAAGGTTGAGTTGTTGTCAAAAGTATTGATTCATCAGACACCATTTCTCAAAGGTCTATCATGGAGGACAGAATCTGTGCAATCATGGCTATTCAGCCTCCAACATAGCTAACATAGCTATCCAGCTTATGACCCAACCGTTGTTAAGCAGCCTCTACGCCATATGGCTAAAAGATGGCAAGTAATCTCTTCGGTCATTCTTGGGCATAGAGCAATCAAGCACAACCAATTCAGGATGTTTATCCCGAAATTCTCCAAGAGTTATTCATGTTTTCCATGTGTCATATGAAAACAGCCAATATACCGCCCTATGATGGGAGTCATCTCCTTCAGCGAGGGGAAGTGGTTATGCTGTAAAGCTGACCAATCTGATCATCATAAAAGTGACAGATTTGAGAAAATCGATTGAAACGTGTATTGAAAATGACTATTCCTTACAATAAGGTATTGCACCTAAGGGAATAAAGGTTTCATCGTCTGAAATAGGAAAAGAGTTTTACATTGACTCTAGTTCCTGAATCCAGAATCACATAGAAAATATGTTCTATCCTGTGCATATAAAAAGTACATTAGATTCAGATTCTGAGCATACAAGTGGACTTGAATGCACTCGGGTTTGTACTGAGTTGCAATTGTCCAAAGTTTTTATTCTGACATCACTACTTATTTGTGGAATAGCATACAATGGTATAAACCATCCACATATAGATTGACACCATACTTGTGGTTTCATATCATTTTGGCACATAAGACAAGCATGCTTCATTGAGGAATAAAGACTCTTTGAAAGCTCATTCTGGAATGTTTAGAAATTTGTTGCCTCGTCCATTAGGCCACGAAGTCTTGGAAAAGCCATGTCGGGACTTGAACCCGCAATCTGCATACGGTTTCCAAGCGCAGTTCATCCTCATTCTGGAAAGTGACAGAAATTTTATAGTCATCAACAAGTCACAATTCTATCGGATTGAAATGACACATTCATCATTCATACTTCTTTGCCATAACAAGTCTCTGAATAGTGTTTGCCCAAAAATAAAATGGGCACCATTGAGATAAGTGATCATGTACTGAAGAATATACACATATCACTAGGCAATGCCATGTTCCAATCATAATGAAATGACATGCCAGCCATCCATCAACTACGGAAATACAGCTCGTAGTAAGTTGTCATTACGGACACTTCTTGATTGACTCTTTTTTAGCTTCGATACCCAAGTTAACTTCGGTACCATCACTGATTTCGTTATTCATTATGACAATCATTATCCAGAAGCATTGTCTAAGTTGGGCACATCATTGTCTAAGTTGGGCACATCATTGTCTAAGTTGGGCACATCATTGTCTAAGTTGGGCACACCATTGTCTAAGTTGGGCACACTATAGTGACCTGAACTGACAATATATGTGGGCTGCAACCCAAATCATAGTGAATTGACATCATCTGGCATTAGCCACATTCAAAAGCGTCAGGCATGTTGCCAGTATGATGTAGAGAGAATCGATGTTCATATTGACATTGTTACCTCGAAAGCATTCGATGAGTAATCCCAGTCTGATTTTCTATCAAAACATTTTCAAATAACATAATGATTGAATAGCATCTCCATCACCATCTTATTGGTTTGATACACCTCTTTTTAAAAGGGGGAGGAAGGAGTATAGATTCATTCATTCTTCATACAGCTGCTTGCCACATATTGATTTACATCATTGTGATTTTGCTTGGAAAATTAAAAATCTTATCAAAAGTTCCAGCATCTGTATATAGCAGCCATAAAGTTGATGACACGGTACATCATGCCGATTGAATCATCAAATGAAGTCTTATTTGACTTACTGACACATGAAGTTCATTATGAAGAAATCATAGATGCATATTTCTCCGGCTCTATCATATTATATGAAGGGCACTGACATAGGAGAACGATGGTTTTTCAAATGTGAATAAGCTATATTGTAAGCTTACGACCATCACTTTGACGTCAACAGCCTAAGATGCTGATTGTCGAAATTCAAGAGTTAAAGGACTCGTTGAATCAGCCTTGATAACATGTGTTTTGATTGATGAATTGTTGATCCATGGTTTCTCCCCAAATCTAGAGAAGCTGGCACACAAGTTGTTGCCAATGTCTTAAGGAAAGCATCTGAGCAAAGGATTGCCAGTAGTGCCAACAGGCATCGAATTCCATAACAGCAAAGCCGAGTGAGTAAATCCGCCACTCTAGCTATTTGCCCGTCATTCCTTCCAGGTTTATGACAAGAGACGATTCATCAAAGTCATACACCAATGTATAAGTCACATGCATGGTTGCACAGTTTGTATCCGAATGCAACCCCATCGAGGTTAAGCATCTAGACAGCAACTCTGGCCAACAAAAAGCCTTTCTGTCTTCGGATATCTTGAGCATTCTCATTTCCAGCTCCACCATGATCAAGGAAGCATCATGCCTGTGCCTCGCTGGGACACTGATCCTCAAAGCCGCACACTTGAGGCGAGTCTTATGAGACAGTGACCTTTATCTTGTGGGGCGTCAACCCCTTATCAAATCCTGAACACTTGTTAACACCTGGATAAATTTATCATGATGCAACTTAAGTGGGATTATAAGTTCCACATAATCATATTGTCTACGTATGCTGAAGGCATAACTGCCGCATATGATCACAATAGGTCGCAGCTTCTATAACATTGTGGCTTCTGAGTCAAAAGCTGATAGCCAATGACTTTTGCCAATAATTGCCGACCAAATAATAATCAGGCCGTGGAAACATATACCCAAGAGGTTTTCGTCCATCGGTCATATATATATATATATATCAGGGCTGCATCCCAAGAACTGCAGGGCTGCATCCCAAGAACTGCGATGCACCTTTGGTGCAATGGGCTGCAACCCGAGAACTGCAGGGTTATATCCCTAACATTTTTACCCTGCATCAAATTGATATGACAGGAGCAGGAATTGATCCTTCCTTGCTAAGGTGTAGTGAGCCTTGTATAAATCATACCCTTACACAGATACGCATATGCGGGTACCAATATCTGTGAAAAACTGCTAATGCTACCTTTGCCAAGACCGTGGTTTGTCATCGGATTCTGTGGCCAGTCATCCGAAGCTACCGGAGACATCGACTGAGGTAGACGGAGTTGTGATCCTAAGTTGTGCTTGACAAACATAACTAAATAAATTTCACATTAGTACGTGGCGAATCCATTCTCACTCATCGCGATAGATGTTCGTCAAAGCGTGCGTACTGGACCAATAATCAAGAGTGAGCAGACCGGGTAAAGGATTATAAGTCCAATCCCGTTAAGCAGGGCCACTCTGTTTGCATTAAAACAAGCCCCCGGTGAAATAACTCCGGAAACAATCACGGGCTCCCCGTTGCCGCCTGTGATCCTCCGAAGTAGCTTAAGGAGGGGAGGAAGGGTTGGGTGCACTATATCAGGCCGAGAATCGTTCGATTATAAATCGTTGAATCGTGGGATCATCGTTCGCAAAAGCGACGACGGCTAGCGCAATAATCCGTAACGTATACCTCAGATACTTTGAATCGTCACTCTGACGCACGATACGTGTGGATCAATCAGTAATCCAGCGTCAATCTGTATCACGAAACGCAATTCATTGAACCTTGAAACGTCACTCTGAAATACGATACGCAATTCAAAGGGGGCTACATCCTAAGAACTGTAAGGCATCGTGCCAAGGTGAGGGACTAAAGTGGACTCAGTTCCCCCCAATAACCTAAAAACACCATGAGGGACGCCTCAAATCGGTGTAAGAAGACTGGTACCAGCAGAAGCAACAACAACAATGACATCAAAGACATATACAAAGGTATGCCCGTTGTGAGGTCACAACTCTTTTAAGAGGGGAGATCTGTCAGGGTCATGACCGATGACATATGTGTCATACATGTCATACGTGTCATACCTGTCAGACATGTCATACCATGTCATGTCATGTCATGTCGAGTCATGTCGAGTCATGTCATATATTATAATGACAGACAGTCGTCAGTACGGTCGACTATGACTGTACATGTCGTCAGATGATAAGTCACATCATCTGTCATTTATTCAAGGAAAGACTTGAATGACACCTGTCATCGAGAGGCCGTATGTCGGACTCGAAGATGGCAAAGCAAGATACATCTTGAAGTAACAAACAAGAAATCATCTTTGCTTCAAGCATGTGCGGAACAAGCATGCGCAGTATTATGGGGCGAACGTATTATTCGTTCTGACGATACTGGTCGTTCAACCAATGTCTCGGGTTCACAACCCAATGGCGCGGTACCATCTATGCGATGGGAGACATATGGTATTTAGATGAGCTAGCGTTGTGCTAGAGGCAGCATCTTCTCACAGAAGTCTGCACTCATCCCCGCTATTATCTTACGCGTGTGTTACCGTCCTATAACACAGCGTTTACTATTATTTTATATGATATACTGAGGGCTCGCTTATCCAGCCCTAATAGCCGGCCCGCCACGGTAAGCAATATACCCTGCTTCTCTGAAACCTCCCTCTGGAAAGAAGCGTGCAGGAGGGGGTGTACGCATCACGAAGGAGCCGAAGATCGAGCCCTCCAAGCGCATCACCGAATTTCCCGACCAGTGTTTGCGTATCTCAGCAGGGAGGCTCGCGTTTGCGGATGTTGCAAAGAGACGTTATCACTCTTGAAGCAATCCGTCAAAACCCACGTGCTCCGCAAGCTACGCATACTCCGTACTTAAGCCCTACCCCCCTCGCCCCCTCTACGTTTGTCTCCTCCTTTTCTTCTTTTTCCTTTTCCCTTTTCCCCTTCCCCAGGTTTCCCTTTTTTCCTCCCCCCCCTTTCCCTTTCCTTCCCTTTCCCCTTTCCCCTATCGTCTTCCTCCTTTCTATATACAGTATCGCGACATAACATCTCACCGCGACATAACATCTCACCGCGACAGCATAACATCTCACCGCATTACGTTTCATCTCACCGCAGTATCACATCGCAGCGCCTCCGCACCGCCGCGCCTCCGCGCCTCCCTCAGCGGCTCTACGGCTCCGAAAAAAAGAGGGAAATTTTCATCAAAATTTAGGCATCCTGAAAAAAAAGGCAAAAAAATATAGGTTCGGCCCCGAAAAATGGGTCAAAACAATTTAGGCGATTTAAAAAAAAAATTCTTGTTTAGGCCAAGCCGTACTCGGCCTCTCGATGACAGATGCCACTCATGGTGAGTGGATGACAGATATTATGACTGTACATGTCATAGTCGACCGTACTGACGATACTCGACGACTGTATGTCATTATAACATATGACATGACATGACATGACATGTATGACATGTATGACATGTATGACACATATGTCATCGGTCATTTCCCTGACAGATCTCCCCTAGCTTAAAAGAGTTGTGACCTCACAATATAGGGTGCATACCTTTGTATATGTCTTTGGTGTCTTGGTTGTTGAGCTCAGGGTAGATATCTTCCGCGGAGGTGACTCGGCCCGCATTGGGAATTTACTTCGGCCACATTTCGGCCCGTCTCGGCCCGAACCCAAAATTGCCCGCCAAAATTTTAATTTTAAGTATGACAATTTGTCAAAAATCGATAAAATTTTGGAAATTTATCGATTTTCCCCTCAATGCGACTCGGCCCATCCGCAACTTTTCCTTCGGCCCGCCTTCGGCCCGGGCCTCCGTGACACGGCCCCGGGCCGGCCAATCCTAGGAAGATATCTTCCCCGGTTGAGCGGTACCAGTCTTCTTACACCGATGAGGCGTCCCTCAAGGTGTTTTTAGGATATTGGGGGAACTGAGTCCACTTTAAACCCTCACCTTAGGCATTTAGCCTTACAGTTCTTAGGATGTAGCCCCCATGAATTGCGTATCGTATTTCAGAGTGACGTTTCAAGGTATCCATGAATTGCGTATCGTATTTCAGAGTGACGTTTCAAGGTTTACAGTTCTTAGGATGTAGCCCCCATGAATTGCGTGTCGTATTTCAGAGTGACGTTTCAAGGTATCTTCCGAGGTTTACGTTACGGATAGATATTGCGCTGCCGTTCGTATCGTATTTCAGAGTGACGAATTAAAAACGAATATGTTTTTACGGCTTTATATAATGCATCCACCTCTTCCTCCCTTCAGAGAGCTTACTCCCCCGAAGTTCACAGGAAATACTATGGAGAGCCCGATTTTGGGGCTTGGTTTAATGCAAACGGAGTGGGCCCTGCTTAACGAGATATTGGAGGGTCTCTATGAGTCCACTTTAAATCCTTCACCCGATCTGCCCCAGTGCTCCTTTTATTTTTCGGTCCGGTACGCGCGCTTTGACGAACATTTCATAGAGTGGATTCGACAACGTACTAATGTGAAATTCGTTTTAGTTATGTGTGTCAATCATAACTCAGGATCACAACTCCGTCCACCTCAGTATCCGGTAGCTGCGGATTGCTGGCCATAAGATCCGAATGACAAACCACGGTCTTGCAAAGGTAGCATAGCAGTTTTTATTTATCCACAGATATGGTACCTGTTAAGGACGCACACGCGAACCTTAGGATATATATGATATAATAAGATAGCGCAGGTGTTATTGAACAGTAACACGCGCACAACTTATGCGCGGGTGATGAGTGCAGACTTCGTCCGAAGATACTGCTGTAGCACAACGCTATCTCATCTATACCGAATGCCTCCCATCTCACAGATGGTACCGCTATTGGGCTGTGAACCCGAGGCATTGGTTGAACGACTAGTATCGGCAGAACGAATGATGCGTTCGCCATATGATACTCGCATGCTTGTTCCGCACATGCTAGAAGCGAAGATGATTTCTTCTCCGAACCGTTCGGTACTTCAAGATAGCATCTTGCTTCGCCATTCTCGAGTCCGACATACGGCCTCTCGATGACAGGTGTCATTCAAGTCTTTCCTTGAATAAATGACAGATGATGTGACTTATCATCTCGATGACATGTACAGTCATAGTCGACCGTACTGACGACTGTCTGTTAACCGTAGTAACCAGTTAGGCCAGTTAACTAGTTAGACCCAGTTACTACCAGTTATTGTTACTAGCTAGTTAATCAATTCCATTTTTATTAACTAACTGACCCTAGCTAGTTAATTAATTCGCACTAACCGGTTGTAGCTAGTTAATTAATTTTATTAATCGAATTAACTACTTAGTGGCAGTAACGAGCCGACCCCCCTCAAAATTTATTAATTACCGGTTAATCACCCATGTCGCCCATCGCGATCGGTCGGAAAATCGAAAAATCGAGATCTCTGATTTTCGACACGGCCTCAGCGGTCAGCGCTAGGAACAACTTAGGCCTGTCGTTAGTCCTGGTTTGGGAACTTTGTCGCGATGTCGGCATGTCGTCGTGTCGTGTCGGATGTCGCTGTCGCGTGACCAGGACTAACGATGAAATTTTTGGGGAAAACCGACATCGCGACCGACATTCACCGTCTACGTGGCGTCCGACGTGGCGTCGTGGCAACGGGAAAAACAATTGCATGCAAGCTTAAACGTGAATACAGTGAGAAAGTTGACCGTACCCCGTAAGTCGCTATCCAGCGGCTGTTGTGTTCGGTATACTAACGTATACCAAACACAGCATAACTATGCATATGAGTTCTCATAAGTGTTAGGAACAACATATTTTTTGGGGAGCATGTGGGTATAAGGATGGGTGAAGGGGGCCTTTTGAGGCCCCGGGAGGGTCATTTTAGGTGGAGAGGGTGGGCTAGGGACAGTTTCAGTCATGCGTGTCATCAATGTCATACAGGATAGGGTATAGTGAGAGGGCTGATGAGAAATTGAAGAAAGGGTCAGCACAGTCCTGTAGTGCAGGCTGTGGGGAGCATGTGGGTATAAGGATGGGTGAAGGGGGCCTTTTGAGGCCCCGGGAGGGTCATTTTAGGTGGAGAGGGTGGGCTCGGGACAGTTTCAGTCATGCGTGTCATCAATGTCATACAGGATAGGGTATAGTGAGAGGGCTGATGAGAAATTGAAGAAAGGGTCAGCACAGTCCTGTAGTGCAGGCTGTGGGGAGCATGTGGGTATATGGATGGGTGAAGGGGGCCTTTTGAGGCCCCGGGAGGGTCATTTTAGGTGGAGAGGGTGGGCTAGGGACAGTTTCAGTCATGCGTGTCATCAGTGTCATACAGGATAGGGTATAGTGAGAGGGCTGATGAGAAATTGAAGGAGGGGTCAGCACAGACCTGTAGTGCAGGGTGTGGGGAGCATGTGGGTATAAGGATGGGTGAAGGGGGCCTTTTGAGGCCCCGGGAGGGTCATTTTAGGTGGAGAGGGTGGGCTAGGGACAGTTTCAGTCATGCGTGTCATCGGTGTCATACAGGATAGGGTATAGTGAGAGGGCTGATGAGAAATTGAAGGAGGGGTCAGCACAGTCCTGTAGTGCAGGGTGTGGGGAGCATGTGGGTATAAGGATGGGTGAAGGGGGCCTTTTGAGGCCCCGGGAGGGTCATTTTAGGTGAAGAGGGTGGGCTAGGGACAGTTTCAGTCATGCGTGTCATCAGTGTCATACACGGTGGTGCCGGCGCACAAGCTATCTAAGCCGGTGCGTGTCGGGAGGCAGAAGGTGCACGCGGACCTCTTTGAGCGGTGGGTCACCGAGTTGCAAGCCGAGCCGGTGGAGGGAGCTACCGATGCAGCTGCAACGCGTACTACGCGCAAGATCGAGAGGTTCAGGAAGTTGGCTATCAGTACCGTGCTAGACCCTCGCTTCAACCGCTTCAAGTTCAAGGGTTCTGAGAACTACGACAAGGCTAAGGTCTTGCAGTCGGTGCGAGAGGAGTACTTGGCACACTACGCCGTTCTCCTCACCACTCCCAAAGCCCAAGCAGCTCCCTCAGCCGCCGTGGGTAGCAAGCGCAAGCATTCCCTACTGTGCGACAGTGACTCCGAGGGCGATGCGAGTGACGACGATGACATGCCGACCCTTTTGGAGGCGGAAGCCGATGATGAGGATGATCCTCACACTGAAAGTGTGAAGCAGCTTGAAAAGTATCTGGAACTGAAGCAGGCGCCGGTGGACACTGCTATCCTTGAATGGTGGTTCGAGAACGAGAAGAAGTTCCCACGCGTCTGCATGATGTGGCGCCAATTCCACGGCCGGCCTGCATCATCGGCTGGTGTGGAGCGGCGTTTCTCTGGTGCTGGGAAGATGCATGGCAAGGACGCCCAGACCATGAAGTCCGAGACCATTCAAGAAACCTTGATGTGCGCGGTCAACTACAATCCTTGGCAGTCATCTGTTCCAGAGGTGGATGCCAAGGGCGCGACCGAGGCGACTGATGTGGCGGGGGCACAAGTAGAATGTGCAAGTGCACTATGGCACTCATAGGGTGTTAGAGTCAGAACATAGAAATCACTGAGCAAGCTAGTATAGGCCTCTCCTCAGCACTTAGAAGGGTGAAGGCTCCGCTTGACACCATAGCAGCCTGCCCTGGCACATGCTCTGCACTCTCGTTACCAGTCACTACAAGAGACGGAACGACGCAGAGGATCGCCCAGAAAACCCCGGGTCGTGTGTTAGAAAACATTAGAAAAGTAATAATATGTATGTGTTATTCTCTTCTGAAATATATACGTTTGTGCATGCCTTTGGTGTCTACACCACATACCGGTTGACCCCTCAGCCCCCCCTCAGCTTGTCCTCTCGCTCTCACTTAAAAGCACCTCACAAGTAAGTAAGTATCTCAGGTTGCCAGAGAGTAATGATGACATCTGACACAAATAATATGTATATCCGAATGGGTCGAGTTTGACCTCGAATGAGCAACATTTAATGCCGCTGTATCCCCATACTCAATATTGGTTGTAACCAGTTAAACCACCAATTAACTAGTGCAATAAAAGTAATTAACCAATTGTAGCTAGCTAATCAATTTTTTAGTTATTAACTAACTAACCCCAACCAGTTAATTAATTTGCACTAATCACTTCAAACCAGTTGGACCTCGGGTCAACCGGTTACGCCCCTTA
>LGRX02033721.1:0-34241 GCA_001247695.2 Cymbomonas tetramitiformis | reverse complement strand
CCGTGCGTTATCCACTGCATCACCTCCGAACTGGCGCCCGCCGCGCACCATGCTCCCCTCTGCTGCCTCACCTGCTGCTGCACGATGAGCTTTTCCTGACCAGCGCCCGGAGAGGGCTGTTGCGCTGGATGGGGTAGCGGCACGCACATCACGCATCGGCCCCGGGCTTCGCGCCCCGGCCCTTACCGCCCTTCGCTTCTTGTCCTTCTCATCGTCGTACGTCTTCCTTTCTCTCCTGCGCCGGTCCCTGTGGTCCTTCACAACCCGCGCGTAGGCATTCGCCGCACTCTCTGAAGTCGCGCTCAGCACCGCTTTTCCGCGGTTTTTGTCGAAGTCGTTCAGCCACTGCTGCATCACCTCGTCCGCCACCACGCCATCCGCTGCCTGGTACACTCTATCCTCCACGAACTGCAGCTTCGCACGCAGAGCATCCGCGCCTCCACGTTGTGAAGATCCCGGCTCCTACTCAAGCTGTCCCCGCAGCTCCAGCATTGTCCACCGGTTGCACAACATCGCATACACGCCGTGCACCGCTTGGTCACCGCGTGAAAGCGTTTTTGCAGCTCGTTGTACGACAGCTCGCTGTCCTCCGATTCGTCCAACGTTGCGTTGCATTCGCCAACCACATCGTGCAGGTAAGACAGCGCCGGTGCCAACACCAAGCACTCGTATTTCATTGAAGAGTTAGACTTCTTGGAGAGGGCGTCGTACGTCTTGTTCCCGTGCAGATCGTACAGCTGCGGCATTCTCGTCGGTAACGTCGCCGGCTGCGGAGGGAACGGAATGACGCATGCCTCCGGCACATATGCCAGTTTTCTCCTTCTCTCCAAAAGTTGTTCAGCAGTTTTTGCAATGCCTTCAAAGTCCGATGTCCCTGATTTTGCTGCGACCTTCGCGTCCAACGCCACCTTGATATCCGCTTGCCGATGAAGTTGTTCACGCAGTAGACGATATTCCTCTGCCTGCTGCCTCTGAATTTCACCTTTTTGCTTCTGCATCTCCAGGATATGCCGCAACAAGTCTTCCTGCGTCGTCGGTGTCGCAGGGGAGGGAGAAGCCCGTCCGTCGCCGTGCTTTTCCGGGATGGGATGGGAATCCTCAGGATCCTTGCTCTTCGAGCTTCCAGTCATTCCACTCTTCCTAGAGAGTTACAGTGAAGTAAATCTTACTGCCTTCGCCGATGGGAAGCTGCAGTTGAAAGTGAAAACGTCGTTCCCGCGACTTCACTGAAAGATCTCCCGTAGCCGTCGATCGCCGTCGTACAGCCTAGTGGTCTTGTCACGACCTACTCTACTGTTTACAAGGGAAACAGGTGAAGAATATTTTGCAAAATCTGATTTGCAGTGTGCCTCACAGAGTACGGTAGATACCCGTGAAGTTCCTGTTGCAAGAGCAAAAGGAACAGAGTTGAACAAGCGTGTCGCTTCGTGGCTACTTGTACATCCTGTTTGTGTCACGGAGCTACATGTGTCATCCGGCTCTATTGCAGCAAGAGTCACGGATTCTGAAGTCTGAAACCACAAACATTCTGTTGCACTCCAATTTGAACATTTCTCAGGGTTTCTTCAGGATTTGAGCTCCTGTGAGCTATAGTGACATTGAATAGTCAGTCATTACACCAAAATCAAATGCAGAGAAGACTACAGATTCCAACAATAGGGGCTACAGGAGGTGAAGTGTGAGCGCATCACAGCTTTTTGATTGCAAAGATTCATATTTCCTTGTTTGTCAGCTCTCAAAGAAAGAGACAAATAGACATTTAGACAGAGGTCCGCGGCGCAAACTCATATGATGGAGTGTTTCATTTCATGAAAAGGCCTTCAGTAACATGTAGATACAGCATCCTTCTTGAGTATTGCACAGCCGGCCCCTGCCTTAGCCTTAGCTAAATACCATCATGGTGTGCACGCCTGCGACAGGAGAATATGTACGTCAATGGGTACCAGAATTGGCCGCTCTACCCATCAAATACATCCACCGCCCATGGACCACACCAGAGGTGCAACACTTTGCCATGCCCTTGTGTGCAGTTCCCTCTACTCTAATCTTGTTGTAGCAGCTGCCAGTTCCTTCCGTCTTATGCCTTTTGCTCGAGCTCTGAGGGAAATTAGGCACAACTGACGTGGCATTTGGCATCGCCGATTCACACTGTTGAATCAGAGTTTGGTGAATCGGATTTTATCTCATTCAGTAAGTATGATAGTACGCAGACGTTTTCATATGCCAATAGCTTGGATCCTCTGTTTTTTTCTTGGGGTTGTATGTGTCTACTTGCTCCCATTGGCTGAGAGCATCACATCTTGATCCTCGACTGCTGAGCATTGCGATGCCAGGTGGGTATTTCATCATAACTGCATAAAGATTTTCTGGACGAAAAATTCTAAATTGGAGCCCACAGAATGCTTGTGGTTCCAAAATGTGGCACCAATCAAGCTGAGCCTTGAGGCCTTGAGAGATAGAGTGTGACAGCGTCGGTTCTCATCGACGGAAGAGAGCCGACATCCTGAAGTGTAAGTGTACAAGGAGTCCGAACAGACACAGAAGCAACTCTGGTATTGCGCACTTCAGCAAAAGAACTTCACGGACTTTTACAGCAGCAGAATTCTTGTGTGGCTCAATGCAAAAACATCCAACAATTCCCTAGATCCAACTGTGTGTTTAGGAAAAGTTTTAATTTTTCCGGGAGCAAATTTTGATGATTTCCGGTGCAAACCATGACACCTCGCTTCCATCGCTGATTTCCGGTGCAAAAGCTCCCTGGTGCAAAAGTTGATTGTACCGGAAACAATGACAAAACTTATATATTTCCGGTGCAAAAACGTAGCTTCTAGAAGCATAGTTGGCGATGGTGGTGGGGGCGCGGCGCAGGTTTGAAAATTTCTATAATTACACATTCATATCGTGAATCAATTAACTTGTGCGAATTTTTAATCCGCTACGAGAGATATATAAATATTCCCGTATATTTTTCTGTATTTTTTTCTTTTCTGTCACGGCATCAATTCTCTCCTCAAAGTCCAAGTACTATCATCATTTTTTCCTGAAAACATGTCGAAGGGGGGATTTGAACCCATGTCCTCCTCTCGATTACATGTACGAGCGCTCTTCACCACTAAGCTACATCGACCATATTGATGATAATGTCGGGGAGAAGGGTGAGCGGTGTGTGGGCCAGGGGGGGTTCTGAAAATATATAAGAAAGTACATATTTCTGTAGCAAATATTAATTGTACCGGAAACAATCAATATTTGCTATAGAAATATCCATTGTTCCTGAAATATATGGCGAAAGTTGATCGTTCCCGGTACAATCAATATTTGCTCCCAGAATAATATAAACCCATTTAGGAAGACTGTGTGGCTTCTTCCTCTTGTATTTAGGAAGACTGCGTGGCTGATTCCGAGAGGAAGAAGCCTGAGAAAGCATAGCCCGAGTCAGAGACACCTGATGCTTGGGACTTAGCTGAAGACTCCGCAGCCGTGGTAGATCCTCCTCAATCAGATGAGTTTGCTGAAGACCCTAGTGAAACAGCAACAGTTGCTGGCCGCAGAGCATATGGGCAAGCTTAACACACAAGTTGATGTCACCGTCGAAGAAGGACCTGTTCATCGAGCACCTTGGCCTAAAGGTGGACCTAAAGGAAGATGAGTTCCGGGTGACGGAGAAGAGGCTTTGGAAGATTTAGAGCAAGGCAACGGAGCTGATGTGCAAAGCTTCCCACAAATGATGTTGGCTGCCACGCGCAATCTCGCTGCCCTCAATGGCTTCAGCCAGTCTGTCTACCTGGCAGTGCCGGCGGGTAGGTTATAATTGTATTAGCTGTGTTTTGTATTCGTGGGGAAGCGAGGCCGGGAAGCAGAGTTGAAGCTCACCCAAAAGATTTTGCACGACCTCGAGTTGTTGAAGTGCTGCCGGCTCAGAGCCAATGTAGCAGACGGATGATTTGGAGGTGCCTGACCAACTTCCACGGCATTGAGATCCGAGCTTAGTACTATCAGAGCACGACCAATATAATGTGTAAATATATAAATAGGGTTAAAATAGTAGTATGTGTGTAGGCAAATGCCATATATGGTTATGCGCGTAGGCAAATGATTTAATGGTAGTCTGCGCGTAAGCAAATTATTTTAATGGTAGTTTGCGCGTATGCAAATGATGAATTAATGGCCGTAGGCAACTTGTCGTGTTTAGGCAGACCGCCGTGTACACGACGCTTGACCCTTCAGAATATTGCGTGTGAACATTATTATGTAAATTTAACCGGTAGATATCAACATCTGACCACAATGAACATATCTAGCGGTTGGATTTGCGATTTTTTTTTTTTTAGCGACAAACAACAAAAAGCATCGTTTCTTTTGCTCTTCACATCTCATTGCCAACAGGCACACCGCATAGCATTTCATTAAAAATAGCTTTCTTCTTACATGCTTTTAAGTGTGTGAGAGAAAATCTCTTTTTCCCCAATGCCAACTGCACCCAGCCATTAGCTTTCACCAACTGGAGCTTCCCTTGCTCCCACGGCAGCCTCCAGTAGCTGCCCTGCACCTCCCAGCCCGTCACCGGGCGCTGCCCCCAACAGGCATCCCGCACCTGCTGCCAGTGCTGCAGGAGATGCACAAGCCCCGCCACCCCCGCTGCGGGGATGGTGAGCCTCCTTCTGAGGCGCACGTGCCCCCTGCCCTTCTCCTTGTGGAGAACCACGGAGATGTCATCACCTGTGATGCTGATGTGCTCCCTGCGCATGGAGACGCCCGTCTCTGGCCGGCCGAAGGTGACAAAGGCAAACACCACGTAGGTGCACGCCCTGAGCAGCTCCGTAGCTGCCCGGCCCACCGGCTCCAGCCCCAGCCCGTGCTCATGCACCGCCGAGACATGTCTGGCAGGCAGCCAGGTCCGCACCATCTGCTCCTCACCCGCGGCTTCAGCCGCCTGCACCTGGAGGCGGGACATGCCCTTCACCGCTCTGGAGACCGCCCGGCCCTTGGCAGGCCCGGGGAACCCCATGTCCTTGTGGCAGTTGTTGATGGCGGACAGGTAGGGCTGCATGTTGGACGCTTGCACCGTGCCCTTGTCCAGCATGTGGGCAATGTACAGCCTCACCGTGGCCCCTGTCGCCGGAAGCCATTGCCTGCCATCCGCCTCACAGAATGCCATGAAGGCCCGAGCCTTCGGCCGGTAGTTGCCCACCGTCTTGTTGCCCAATGCCGCCCCCTGCATCTGCACTGCCAGCTCAGTGAGGGAGCTGTCCCCCAGCTCCCCTCTCCAGCGCTCTTGAAGCGCCTCATCCCAGCCAGCCACCTCCTGCACCGCTGCCGGGAGCACCTCATACCCTTCCTTGCTCATGTCCAGGTCCTCCTTGTCACCATCCTCGTAGGCAATGTGGGTTAGGCCGTCCGACCCCGTGTCACCCACGGTGCCGGTGTACCAGGCATCATCCTGGGGCCAGTACACCTTCACCTTGCAGCCACTTGCCAGCCCTGTCTGCGGAGCCCGCCCGGCCGCCCTCCTCCCATCCTGTAGGTAATGGCTCACTGGGAGGCGGAAGATGCGGAACATGATGCCGTCCCAGCTTGAGGCCCCGAGCAGCTCGGACCCTCCCAACCGGCTGGGAGTTAAGAGGTCCCTGCTCCGGGGCAGGATCACCACCTCGTCGGCCATGGCCTCCAACTGCTGGAACCACATCTGCCCCGGCCAGTAGGGCGCAACCACCGTAGCGGCGCACCTCTCCTCCCGCAGCTTGTGCGCCACCTCGTCGAGGAGGGACCACAGGGGGGTTGACCCAATTGACCTCTCCTAGCCAGGAAAAGGCCAAAGAGTCCACGCCCTCGCACCCCGGGTCGTGCCACTGTGCGTAGTAGCGCGGCAGCTGGGCGGAGAGCTCTGAGGCGAAGCGGTCCACGGTGTGCTGGTGCCATTCCCGCTCTGCCCACTGAAACCACCTGCGCTTCAGCCGCCAGTCGTCCAGGTCCCGGTCCCGAGACAAGCGCTCGGCCCACTCGTTTGCCTCGCTTCTAATGTACCTCGCCTGGAGCTCGATGTCGTTTAAGTCCAGCAAGATCCACAGGCGCCGCATCCGCCGCATCAGCTCCGGGTTGCGCGACGTGAAGTGCGAGAGCATGGCCACCACCGCCTGGTTGTCGCAGTAGAGGCGCACCACCTTGCCGGTGAGCTCTCTCAGGAAGGATTGCACCGTTTTGTACACGGCCTCCAACTCTAGGTGCGTGATGTGTAGATGCCGTAGCTCGTCGGACCAGAATCCTCTTGCCGCGTGCTTGAGGTTCAGCACCCCGCCCCATGCGAACAGAGACGCGTCGGTGTGCACCTTCGCTCTCGTGGGGCTGCGCCAGATCTTGCGCCCGTTCCACCGGCTCTGAGCCGGCAGCCTGAGCCACCACTCGATGTCGCTCCACGCCTGCCGTGTGAGCTGCACCTTCGCGCCCCATCCCCGCCTCGTGGAGAGCACGAAGTGGAGCTCCCTGAGATACAATCTCGCCGGAGGGACTGCCAGATACACAGACTGGCAGAGCCCCGTGAATGCTGCCAGCTTCCGAGCTGGGAGCCACCTCCGCTGTCGCGACGCCTCGCTGAGAAGCGCCTTGGACTGCAGGTGAATCTTCTGCAGCCTCGCCGGTGTCACACGGAACTGTCCCGCCTTGAGGTCCACCTCGAGCCCGAGGTGCTCCACCAGCTGTGTCGGCTCCCATTGCCCCTTCTTCCCGTTGCGCGACAATTCGAGTCTCACCAAGACCCGAGATGTCAACTCGCGCGCCCTGAGCCCCTCGATCCTGCCGCTTAGCAGCAGCAGGAAGTCGTCCATGTAAGGGAGCACCCGCGCCCCCTGCGGATGCTCCTCGCGGCCGCATCCTCCAGCTCGTCTGCGAACTGCCCAACGCCGTCGCACCTTGCTTCCGCTTTGCAGCTTCCACACTTCTCGCCAATCCTCCGCGGATCTTGGAGAACGCAGACACTCCACGAGCACCTTCATGACCTTGACGAAGATTCGAGGCGAGTCGTTCCAGCCGAAGGGAAGGGCGCCGCATTGGAATAAATCCCCCCGCACGTCGAACTGCATGTACTCCTGGAAGGCGGGGTCTATCCCCACGACGTGGTAACCGTCCTGGAGGTCGAAGTTGATGCACCAGTCGTTCGGCTTGGCGAGCCGTCGCAGCTTCTTCAGCGTCTCCATCTTGCAGCGAGACTTGACGCAGTGTGCGTTCAACCAGCGGAAGTTGATCACTAAACGCCACTTGCTCGTCCCCGGCTTCGGCACCAGGAACACTCGGGATACGTGCCGTCGCCTTTTCGCTCGTACCCATGCGCCCGTTTTGAGACACCGCTTGGTCTCTGCGGCCATCCACTCCAGCTGTGGAGGGGTGGCGTCGCCCAACGACACTCCGTGATCGAAAGGCAGAGGCGCCTTGTCGACCCAGCGCATCTTTGCCCCTTTGTTGATCCACTGCATCACCTCTGAGTTCGCGCCAGCTGCGCGCCATGCCCCCCTTCTGCTCCGCACCCTTTCCTGCAGAGTGGGCTCTTTCCGTTGGACGTCCCGAGGGGCGGAAGGCGTCCAACATTTCCGTGATCGGAAAATTAGGTCTGGGCTTGGGCGCCTCACCCAAGCCTTGACCCTTTACCTCCCTTGCCGTTGCCGCGGCCACCTTCACCTATTCCAGCGCCACCGCCCGCTGCGCCTTTGCCTTTGCCTCCTTGACGGTCACGAAAAGTCGAAACTTTGGCGCTGGCCTTGGCGTGCGTGTTCATGGTGTGCTTCGCCTTCGTGGTGTTGAACTCCTTCAAACACTTCGCGAGCACTGAGTCGCTCACAAGCCCGTCGCTGCCTGCGTACACCTTCTCCTCGATGAAGGCCAACTTCGCCCGCAACGCCTCAGCTCCGCCGTGCGATGTTGCGTCAGACTCCATGCTCGCTCTGAGCTAAAACATGGTGTATCTGTTGTTCAAGAGCGAAAAAACGCCCTTATACATGTTGTGAGCTGCGAAAACACGCTCACTCAATTCCTCCACCGTTGGGGGATCCTTTTCATCTTGACACCAATCCAAGGTCACCTCAGAAAACGCGATTGCATCGTGCATGTACGAAAGCGCAGGGGCAAGCACCAACTGCTCGTAACGCATGGACGAGTTGGTGCATTTGGAGAGGGCGTCGTAGGTCTTGTCGTTGTACAGGTCGTACATCTGCGGCATATCGGTACTAGGGTCGCAGGTCTCGCAGGGAACGGATTCCCTTCAACGTGTGGGACATACGGGAGTTTTTTCAATGCCTCCAACTCCGCGTCTCCGCTCTGAGCGGAACCACCAGCCTGCGAAACGGCTTTCGCTGCCGTCTCCTCCGCGACTTCAACTCTTGCTGCAAGAGTCTCCATCTGCTTCATCATGAGGTGAATCATTGCTCCAACAGAGCTTCCCTTCCGGACTTTACTGCCGGTTGTTCAGCCGCGCCAGAATTGTTCTCCGACGCGCCTTGCTCACCTTCTCGACTCATTGTCGTAAGTCGTCAAGGGTTTAGACTTCCACAGTAATGTTAAAATGTGGGGTAAAAATTTTGCAGTGTGCCGCACTAAGAATTTTTTTGCGAGGAAAATTTCTTGTGAAGTTCTTTTGCGAAGGCAAAAGAACAAAGCTGCGGATTCCCATGGGCGGAACTCCTAAATACTTTTGGTAATGTACTGTTTGGAGTGCAAGCCCTTAGATGATTGATCTAACGGCTCAGGAAATACTGATCGATCTACCGGCACAGAAACCTCTAAAATTCCGCGAGCTCCAATTTAACAAATATTATGACGGGTCAAGCGTCGTGTACATGGTCTGCCTAAACACTACAAGTTGCCTACGCCAAACTACCATTAATTCATCATTTGCCTACAGGTAAACTACCATAAAAATCATTTGCCCACGCGCAGACTACCATTAAATCATTTGCCTACGCACATACTACCATATATGGCATTTGCCTACGCGCATACTACCATATATGGCATTTGCCTACGCGCATACTACCATATATGGCATCTGCCTATGCGCATACTACGATTAACCCTTATGAATAAGACAACCCTTTCTAGGGCGTGAGACTATTCTTTAGAGGGGAGCCGAGCCCTCTTTACCTATCACCACTATTCAGCGGTTAGATTTAACGAATATCCACCGTGATGCATATGACTCGCGGCTAGGATGTGTGCTAGTGGAGTTTGGGCAGCCACCACGGTAGAACCTATGGCAGGTCTAGACAGACAACTTCTTTCCACAAAGATTCCAAGCAGGCGTAAAGGCTCATTTCACGTAAAGATAGGCTTAAGATTGCTTTACACAGCGAGTGGTACCCCGTAGATCGAATGTTATCACGGTGGTTCAAGGTAGGATGTGGGATCCTCTCGTAAAGAGGATCGATTTTGGTAAGCCGAAAGTCCCCGCGGTCCATAAGATGTATGAGAACCTTACCGGCTTAAGACAGCGAAGCGATCGGACCAATAGGAAAAACAAAACGGCGAAGCGACCGAACCGTTGGAAAAAACCTATTAAGGAAAAAGCGGTTGCGATTGACAAAATGTTGGCATGTGTAATACTCCAAAGTAGCCTGACGTCCCGATTGGAATCCAGCCGGCAACATTTCCAAGCTATTATTTTGTCCCATACTGCTTCTGCGTGTGGCTAGTGTGAGCACTTTTGCTTTTCAAGATCACGCCAGTTCTTCACCGGCTAGCTTCCAAAGTTTTGCTGGATCCGACCCACGGCGCAAGATCTTTCCCTTCTTGGGCACTTGCGAGAGGGAGCGTTGCCAAGCTGCTGCCACTGATGCGGTTTGGTGGGAGAGATTCTGCGCGGCTCCCTCTGAGGCGCAGCAAAACTTGGACTCTGGGGCTTGGGTGAAGGCTAAAAGTGTGCGTGCGTTTCCTGGATATTTTTGGTGCCAAATGTGGGCTAAAACCTTTGGCGAATCTTGGGCGACTTCCAATGGCGGAACACGTTCTACCAACAATCAAGGTGCAAGGTGGGAGATGCTGGAGAATCTGCGATGCTTGGCGAAGCGAAACGACTGGCGCTTCTCCTACGACCTTCGGGACGGCTACCACTGCGGGGGATTTGACCCGGACTTCCAGAAGTTCATGCATTTCGACGTCCACGGCGCGATCAATGCAGCGCTCTCGCCTTCGTCTGGAACGACACACCTCAGATATTTGTGAAGTTCATGAAGGTACTGTTTGAGTGTCTGCGAGCGCCCGAAGCCGCCAGAAACAGAGCGACAATTCAACAGTTTCGAAAAATGAAGTGCGACAACGATGGGAAGTATGAAGACGCACTGGTGGGGCAGAGCGAGGATCCTGCCTTGCATGGCGAGTAGCAGCAGGAGGCCCAGGAGCTATGTCAACGTGTGGTGTGCGTGTCGATGCATTTGGGTCTTTGGAAGAACGAGAAGATGGGCCAGTGGGAGCCGGTACGCGCCTTGAGGTGGATTTGAAGGAGGGCGACTTCCTTATCACATCGACGAGGCTCAAGAAAATCCACTCCAAAGCCATGGAGCTCCTTTGTCAACACCTCCAACAGCGACAGTGGCTACCTACGTGAAAGCTAGCCCTCCCTCAACGGGATTTGCTAGTCCGTCTACTTGGCAATGCCCGTGGCCAGGCTGTAGTTGTGTGAGCTGTATTTCATGCTGGCCGGCAAGCAGAGTTGGGGAGTGAACGTGAAGCTCACTTGGAAGGTGTGAGGGGATCTAGAGTGGTGGAAGCGACTGTTGGCTTAGTGTTGGCTCAGTGCAAGTGCAACGGGAGGAAGATCTGGAGGTGTCCAACCCAGGCAAAGGTGCACACGGACGCTTTGCTGATGGCGTGGAGTGATGTTTTGAACCTCAAGCTTGAGGCACAAGGTTTCTAGTGCGACAATTTGCGGCATTTGCACGACATGCACTTGGCGCTAGAAGCGGTGTACAAGTCTGTGCAAGCCTTCCTGAGAGAGTAGGCAGGCAAGATGGCCGTTGTGCAACAACCAGGCCAACCAGGCCGTTGTGGCGATGTTGTTGCACCTCACAAGCTGCAACCCCGACCTGATAAGGAGAATCTGTCGAATCGACTGGACTTGCACAACATCGAGCTGCAAGCTTATTACATCAAGATCAAGCTCTACCGTGACTTCGACCTCGACGACTGGAAGTTGAGTGGTCGGTGGTTCGATTGGGCGGAGAGGACGTGAGGAGCGTACACGGTGGACCACTTCGCCTCTGAGGTGTCGGTGCAGCTGCCGCGGTACTATAGCCAGTGGTGGGACCCGTGCTGCGAGGGTATCTACGCTCTGGCCTACAATTGTCGAGGCAAGGTGGATTGGGTCACACCGCCGTGGGGTTTGCTCGACGAGGTGGCTCGCAAGATGTAGGATGAAACCCTAAACCCTAAATCCCTTATGTATTATGTCCCTAGGCAAGAAAGGTATTCTTTCTTCTGACCGTCGAACTTCAGGTGCTCGAAGTTCTTGTTGATCACTGAAAGGTACGGTTGCATGCTCTCCACAGGCACCGTGCCCCACCGCATCAGCAATCCCATGTACAAGAGGACCAATTCGCTACCGGCACCCACGCAGAAGTACGTGAAAGCGAGAGCTTTCGGCCAGTAGTTACCGTGGGTGGACTTGGCGAGAGCTACCTACCTCGCACCAACCCTAAGTCGGGGTGCTTACCCAACTGTGTTTGCGACCGATGACCTAGGGTTGAGTCCCACATTGGAGGCTTGCCCTCAGAACCCCGCGGAAGCAGGGTCTAATAGGTTCTCACCCCGTAGGTCAAGCTCCTCCTTGTCGCCATCCGCGTAGACTACGTGGGAAATGTTGCCCGACACGCTTGTGATGGTACACGGGTACCACACATCATCATCCTTCCAGAACACCTCCAGCTGCATGCCCACTCTATGGCGGGCCACCGGGGGGCTCTGTTCATGCACCCTTGCAAGAAGTAGCTCACGGGCGGCCCGGGATGCGAAACATGATAGCGGCGCACCCTAAGGTTCCGAGCAGCTCAAACCCTCCCAGTCTGCTGGGGGTGCACGAGTCCCTTGTGTGGGACATGAATACCACCTCGGAGGCGAGAGCTTTCAAGCTCCTAGTTTCATTGCTGCCCTAGCCAATGTGGGGCTGCCACCGTCGTAATGGTGCCCTCTTCTCGTAACTTTTGGACTACTTGATCCAGCCCCCACGGGAGATTCACCCAGTTGTTCTCTCTGCGCCAACATTGCGCCAGGGAGTGAATCCCCTCGCAACGAGGATCTCACCACTGGGAGAAGTACCTAGGAACTTGGATGGAGGAGATTTCAGGGGCAAAATGGTCCATCGTGTGGTCTCCCCACTGCTCCTAGGGCCCAGTCGAACAACCGGCGATTCAACCGCTAATCGACCACGTCCCAGTCTCGGGACAGCCGGTCGGCCCACTAAATTGGCTTCGCGCCAAATGTACCACGCCGTGAGCTCAATCTTGTGCAAGTGCAGCAGGATCCACAACTTTTGCATCCTCAGCATCGACGCCAGGTCTCACGAGGTGAAGGGCGCCAACATGTGTAGCACCGCTTGGTTGTGGCACCGCAAGAGCACCGCCCTCCCCCTCCATTCCTGCAGGAAAGTCTGCACCATGCGCGTGATTTCCTCTAACTTAAGATGTATGATGTGATAATCCAGCTTGTCCCCGCTCCAGAAACCCCACACCGATTCCTTCAAATCGAGAACTCCCCTTCAAGCAGAGAGGGATGAGTCCGTGTGCAAGCGTGCGGTGGTGGGGATGCACCAAATGTAGTGGCCATTCCAACGGCTTCCTGCGCTGAAACAGAGCCACCACTCCACAGGTCTCACCATGCTTGCCTAGAGAGCTTGACTCGAGCTCCCCATTCCTTCCTTTTGCTCGGCAAACACCCAATAGAGCTCCTAGTTTCACCCGATAGAGTTCACCATCTCGCATGGCTTTTCCCTTGCTCTCGCAGAGCACCAGGAAGTCATCCATGTACGGGAGCACCGCGTGAGATGAGCCAACTTCCCCAGCCCACCGCACCGCCGGCTTATCAGCCAATGATGTCGTCTTCTCCCCCGGTGGAGCGTCACGATCCATTCCCTTCCGATTCAAGGCGTCCTCGGCCGAGTACCCACGTGAGCTCTTGTTTGCCGCATGCTTCAAGTTTTGCTCCGTCTTGAGGTCCTCAAACTCGCGGAACCAACGGTCCAAAACAGCGGAACGAACCATGTTGGCCTCGGTGTCGTGGATCTTGTCCTCTATGAACTCCAATAGCGCCATGGACACCAGTGAGTACCTGCATGAACGGGTTGACGTCCGGAAAATGCTCCACGTTTATCCTGCTTGGCCGGCTTCTTTGGCAGTTGGTGTCTTGTAACAGCATCCCATGTGGGGCTCTGCCTCAACCCCACATTTTTCACGCTAGCTTCCGCATTCTGCGAGTCTCCATCTCTTTCACACGCACCGTGGGAGAAGACATCTGTGGCGAGAGCTGTTGTACCGCCACGAGCAACTGCGACTGCACCCTCTGAGTTGTTCCCGCGTCCACCTTGGTCTCCATGTCTTGGAACTCATCAGGAGGCGTCCCACCCGCTAACTTGGAACGCTCAGTCTTCACTTTTGGGGCTATTTTAATGTTTTAGTTTACTGTGTACACGCATATCTCTATGACGGTCCAGTTTTTTTCAGCCTTGCGATACCTTTCATAGTAGACCCGACCTAAGTGGCCTGCATTTCGAACCTCCCCACCCACCTCCACACCCCCCACCAACCACCCCAAAAGTATTATTCCGCCACTCTTCTAGTATGTTGGGACACCTCGCACGCCGCACGAATCGAAGCGGTTCGCTCGCTACGCCTTGTTCCGTCAGCGCAACCATGCTCGGGTCACACCTTCTCCAGTGCCCCCACCTACCACAGTCTACATCAACAACCTTTTGCACTAGAATTAGGGGTGTCCCGAGGGTAGGATGTGGCAAGGCGCGGTAGTCCCACATCCCACCGGATGTCCTTCGACATCCTCACCATGCATCTTGCCTTGGGCATCGAGCTACACGCCGCTAGAGCACGCCAACTGCACCCTACCTGCAACTTTGGGGGGTGGACCGTCATAGAGATATCCTGCCCCTAGCCCCCCTTCGAAATCGACGGATCCATGGGGCTCCAAGCCACCCCAGCGGTCGAGTGACCCTTCAGGACATATTTTGCATTGTTTTCAATGCACATGGCACCACGAGACCGAGTTTGGATTCATTGGCCATATCTCTATGACGGTCCAGTTTTTTTCAGCCTTGCGACTCACGTACGCGTAGACCCGAACCCTGAGAGTTGGCCTGCATTTCGAACCTCCCCACCTGCCCCCCCCCCACCAACCACCCCAAAAGTATTATTCCGCCACTCTTCTAGTGTGTTGGGACACCTCGCACGCCGCACGAATCGAAGCGGTTCGCTCGCTACGCCTTGTTCCGTCAGCGCAACCATGCTCGGGTCACACCTTCTCCAGTGCCCCCACCTACCACAGTCTACATCAACAACCTTTTGCACTAGAATTAGGGGTGTCCCGAGGGTAGGATGTGGCAAGGCGCGGTAGTCCCACATCCCACCGGATGACCTTCGACATCCTCACCATGCATCTTGCCTTGGGCATCGAGCTACACGCCGCTAGAGCACGCCAACTGCACCCTACCTGCCGTCCCACCAACTTTGGGGGGTGGACCGTCATAGAGATATGAGGGTAATTTTTGCGTGACGGATGATTTTTCTCATCTGTCTGTCATACTGCCTTAATCTGCATGTGCAGTGTCACTAGTCTATTTTTTTGAGGAAACCACTAAAATAGCACCGCCAGTGGACAAAGCTACTGCAGGACTCTGCCTGTTAGCAAGCAAGTGTGCCAAATCATTATCACCATCCTGAACCCCCCAACCCTTTCAACGCATCCATGACAAAATCCGAGTCCGTGTGGCCTCTGATGTACTCCCTCTGTGGTCAAGTGAGTAAGTGCAAGTCTTGATAGAAGTACTACAACACCAAGCCTGTTTCTAAAGGCCCTTAAGTTGTTTTATTAGGCCCTCTTGAAAGAACTAGCTTCAAGCAGGAGCCTCGTGGCGTATTGGGGCTAGGTAAGAATGGGTTTTGGGAAATAGGACAAAGGCGGCAACATACAAAAATAGAAAATAAAATAAAGACACCATTTAACTGGTGTGGGCTGGATTTTAAAGGGAGCCTTTCCCTTTCCACCCGCCACCGCTATTAAGTTTTGATGTGTACTGCACTGTCATACGAAGCGGGAAACCCGGTCTGCACTCGGTCGGCCTAACCCCCTACTGAAGCCGACGGCAAGGGCTAAACAGATGTCTAAAACCGCAGGCTCTAGGCAGGATTAGTTTTGGAGCGGTAATAGTTCTTTAGACAGCAGGGGTCTAGGCAAACAGATCAGAACTTGCAAGCGGTGGTCTAAGGTGAAGTGGGATCCTGAGCAGTCCTCGGCTGTTCGGGTTCTCAGGATTATGGGTAAGCCGTCCTCCGCGGTCCCACGGGTCCTCTGGATCCTCTCACCGCAAAAACAGCACAGATTCCGCCGCTGAAAAAACCTTCTTGGGAAAAGCGGCTCGATTGGAGTGCTGGCACCATATTGTCCGAGGAATAACAAAGCGTGAGATCCAACAAACGACAAACTGTCTCTGACTTCAGTTACAGGAAGGAGTTGCCCCACCCAGTTAAGCGGTCGCCTGATCTAGGATCGAGTGAAGTGGATTCTTCGCGATGCCCTTCTTGCAGAAAATAAAGTGACTGATAAAAGTGTCTCCACTGTTCCAAGTAAACATTGTTATCGGTCATAGACTTTAAACATGGATCGCCCCTCAGGGCTGAGTGAAGCCGAACGCTGCAAAGATTCCGTTGCCTGATTGTCTACAGCAGGCACTGACTCTGAGCGTTTTCTGTACTCCCCCTTTTTCCACGTAAAAGCTCTTTTTACCTTGGGATTTTTCCGATTGCCCTTGTCGCCAGTGCTCCCCTTAGCTCGTTTTCTTCCTGTAGACTGTGGCCCTAAGGCCACATGGGATGAAGTTGCGGCTGGTGTCACCGGTTCTGCTTCAACAAACTCAACAACTGACGATGCGCGAGGTCCTGCCTGCAAAGTCGTGTCTGAATTCTGTTTCTGCAAGGGCGTCTTCACACAAGATGTGGGAGGGTCTGTTGGCTCTGTGTCACTTTTTTCAGCACGTTCCTTTCCCTTGCGTGATGTCCGAAGCTGCTTGCGTCTGAGGGTTTTTGCGCTGGGACCCTTACACGATGTGGTTCCTACAGCTTCCTGTGAGCGCACAGATTCTTCACTTTCCTTATTTGAGATTAGGGCCCTTTCTGCTGTGGCAACTGTCGCTTTTGCTTTCGTTTCCACTAGCCTAATGGTCTCGAGCAGATTTTTCGTCAATACTTGCGAGTCAGTGAGTGTCGATGAGAGCGATTCCACAGGCTGTGAGCGTAAATACTCACTCGAAAGCGTGGCATACTTTCCCTTCGATAATTTTAACAAGTGCAGGGCAGATGAGACACCTCCCAACACCTGTCGCAACTGTATCTCTAGGCTCGCAAAAAGCGGTTCAGTCGGCTGATTTTTACGACCAGATTTTTGAACCATACTGAACGCTGCTCGTCTCAAAACGCGTATCAAAATACACCTGAAAAATACAGTAATAAAACCATACGAGCGAAAAAAATGCCACTCATTATCATAAATTTATCATAATAAAAGAACAATAGAGGCGGCTGTAACTTTTTCGGAGAGGTGCATGCGCTTGCCGGTCGGCGGAAAAGTGCGCGGGTTTTCCAATTATCCAAGAAGAGTTGCAGCTCGCGTGTTGACACTGGTTTATAAAAGGGATGCACAAACCAATTCCGATTCACTACACCTATGCCTTCACCTGGGATTTCGAAGTGGCGTTCTTGTTTTGTGGCGGCAACATATGCAAGGAAGGTGAGAGAGAGGAGGATGGGGATGGAGGCGGAACAGGATATTTTACTAGAAGCTCACGTGGATCTTGGTCACCCTGATAGCTATTGCAAGCGAGTGGTGTTGGACCTCGACGCAGCACGTGAAGCATCCATTGCTGCCATCCATGCGGTGATTCGCTGCTTTCTATCCTGACTTTGGTGATGGACACCAAGAAGGGATTTGGATGGCACAAGGGTGGAGTTTATACATGAGCTGAAAAGTAGCACGGCCGAACCTCCAAAAAAACCCGAAACACACACATGTTTGACCTGTGTGTGGGGTACGAATTCTCAGCCTCAAATGAAACCCCAGGAATATGACACACCTCAAAAGAAGCCTCGTCATAAGGGAAGGATTCAGCTTGGTCCGTGGATCACACCTCCTCTCAACACTCTAATTCGGGCCTTATCACGCCTCCTCTCAACACTCTTAATCCAGGCCCTATCACACCTCCTCCTCGCCACACTCATGTCCGTGCCCTATCGTACCTTCTCCTCGCAATACTCATATCCAAGCCCTGTCAGACCTCCTCTTCGCGGCACTCATATCCAGGCCCTATCACTATAACCAAGCTCCTATCACACCTCCCCTGCAACACTCATATCCAAGCCCTGTCACACCTCCTCCTTGCAACACTCATACCTGGGTCTCACTACACCTCCCCTCTCAACACTCATACCCGCCGATTTCACACCTCCCTTTTTGCGACACCCATAACTGGGACCCATCACAGTTGCTCCTCACACTCATACCCAGGCCTTATCACACCTCCCCGCGCAACTCATATAACTGACCCCCCATCGCACATCCTCCTCGCAATGACCTATCCGGGGCTCCCATCACACCTCCATACTCATACAGGCCCTATCACACCACCTCCTCTCAACACTCATACCCGGGGTCATCACACCTTTACGACACTCATAACTGGGACCCATCACGGGGCTGCTCCTCGCGACACTCAAGGCCCGTGGGCCTTATCACACCTCCCCCTCGCGACACTCATATCCAAGCCCTATCTCACCTCCTCCTCGCCCCACTCATGTCCGTGCCCTATCGTACCTTCTCCTCGCAATACTCATATCCAAGCCCTGTCAGACCTCCTCTTCGCGGCACTCATATCAAGGCCCTATCCCACCTCCTCCTCGCGACACTCATAACCGGACCCTATCACACCTTCCCCTCGCAACACACTCATGCTCCGGGCGTGAGACGCACCTCCCTGCGTATTACCTATAACCGACCCATCACACATGCTCGCAGAACACTCGCTCATGACCGGACTCATCACACGGCTGCTCTGGCAACACTCATGCCTCTGGTCTCTATCACACTTCCCCTCGGTACACTCAGCACCTGGCCTTATCACAAACACTTGTGGACCTGGGGGTGTGGGGCTTTGAGAGTCCCCTTGACTCTTATTCCTTTTTCCTTAGTCCGGTTCTTTGTCTGTTTTTTTCCTGTATAGTCTGTTTAGGCTTACTGCGTATCCTGTGGCTAGGTCATGTATCTTTCTGAGTAGGTGTAGGGCTTCCTGTTTGTCGAATCCTAGGTGTTTAGTCAGTATTTTCTCCGTGTGCTCATATAGCGTGCCCGTGTTCCCGAATACCATCACATGTAGCGTTACCTTGTACCCGTATAGTTCTAGTAGCTTTACCAGCGGTGTGTATTTCGTGTACTTTGTTTTTAACGCCTCCTCCCAGCTCATTTCGTCCGTGTATGTTACCTCCACCAGGTGTATGTGTCCTGCATCTGCCATTGCTTTTTGGTGTGTGTATCCTGGCTGCTTGTTCCCTTTCTCGGTTCCTTCCAGCATTACTATATCTACGTAGTGTGGTATTGTGTCCTTTCCATGCTCTGGTCCTGGTGTGTTTCGTCCGTCTAGTCTGCATTGCCCCCTTGTGAGCAGGAAGTCTTCTATTGGTCTGCCGTTGTTCATTCCCATTCCTTTTTTCCCGGCATGGGTCCTTATTACGCACCCTCCTTTCCTGCCTTTGCTAATGGCGTTTGCTATCATCTTGGTGGTCTCATCCGACCTGCTTATTACCATGTTCTTTATTTCCCTTTCCGTGCACCCCCCTAGCACATGGGCTGTGCGTATGAAGCCCCCCGCATTTACCTGTCTGGGCATTCCGCAGCATTTGCACTTTTGCGCCCTTTTCCCTCCTTGCCATTTTTTGTATGGTCCTGCTGGTAGCTTGTTCGCTCTGCATCTTAGCAGGACAGTAACATCTTGTTCATTCAGGTATTGTGTTCCTTTCTTCCAGTATTCATTGGAGAGCTTGTGCATGGCTTTATCCCCTCTCGGGTGCTGCATGTATTTCTCTGGCTTCTCTTGTGCTGCCGTCCTTATTTTTTCCATCGAGGCCCTTCTCCATTCTTTCGCATGGTGTGCTTCCTTTTGTGCTTCTGCCTGCCGTTGTGCCATTTCCTGGAGTGCTCTCCACTCATCCTGCGCTTCCTCTTGTTGTCGTGCCATTTCAATTAGCTCACCTTCGGCTTCCTGCTGTGCTGTCCTGCCCATATTTTGCGTTTCTGGTATCTTCATTTCCTGTGTTTCCTGCAGCGCAGTATCCTGTTGGGTTTCCTGCAGCTCATCGGCTTCCCGTAGCGTTGGTTGGGCAGATCCCAATTGGTTATGAGTTTCCCTTTTTTCCTGCCGTCTTTCCTGTTCAGGTGTTCCCTCTTTCGCTTGTATTGTCTTCATCTCCTCCTCCTTGTTCATTTCCCATTCTGCTTCTTGTGTGTTCTCATTCCCGTGCTCTCTCGTTTGCTCCCCCTGTTTTGCTGCTTGCACTTGCTGTTCCTGTATTAGTGCCTCCTCCTCTTCCCGTTCCATCCGCTGGAGTTCCATTTCCTCATCTTGCACCTGTTGCCATTCTAGTTCTGCGGGCCATGTGTCTGCCCGGGCTCCTTTTTCTGTTTCTGTTTCGGTTGGTTCCTGGTTTCTCTGTGTATATTCTACTTCCATTCTCTCAATGCGTTGCCTTTTGGTCTCCCATTCCTCAGGCCCAGTTTCTAGCTTCCTTTTCAATCTTTGTATTATGTTGGTTTCTCCCGTCATTTTCGCCTCCCGTACTTTTCTTGTTACATGGTTAAATATTGCTTGGTGTCCTTCTAGTTGTCTTCCCGTGGACTCACAAATTGCTAGCAACATTACTGTGTCTGTGTTGTCGTGGTTTAAACCGTATTCCCCCTCCTCACAGGCCTTTTTGGCTACCTCATCCGCCATTTCGTTTCCATGTATTCCCACGTGCGCTTTGACCTTGTATAGGGCCACCTTTGTCCCTTCCCCGTTTAGCGTTTGTATTTGCTTCATTATTTTCCATAGTATATCCCTGTGTACATGCCTTTCCAGCGTGTGTGGCCTTCTCTTCATGTTTTGTAGTTGGTAAAGTGAGGTTAGGCTGTCCGTGCATATGCTCACTTTTTCCTTTCCTGTGTTTGAGTCCAGCATTAATGCCATATATATGGCCGTGAGTTCTGCCCTGTTGACAGTTTGGCAGTGTCCTGCCCACCTTTGCATGTGTTTCGTTGCATGTTCCCCTCTTGGGTCCCAGACGCCCGCCGCCGTTACTTCCCCCATTTCCCCGTTTTCCTTTTTGACTTTTCTCTGGCTTCCATCTGTGTAGACCATGTCACTCCCGTTGTGTCGCTTGTCTGGCTCTGGGTACCCTTTCCCGTTGCTGTCCCACTGGCTCTCGGGTTGTGGTTCGGCTTCCTCTATTTCACCCCGTTCCCACTGCAACCACTGGTCCCCGTTTACGTCTTCCTCGGCCGTGTGTGAATCTGTGAATTGTAGCGCCCATCTTCTGAGTGCGTCCCTGTTTATTTCCATACTACTCCATGTAGTGTTGGCCCTTAGTACGTCCGTAGTTGTGGGTCTCGGTCCCCTGTCCCCTCCTCTGTGTTCCCCTTCCCTCCTCCTGTCTTCCATCCAGCGGTCTATTATTTCCTGTGTGCTGCTGTCCAGGTGTTCACCTGGCAGTGCATGCATTACGGGCAATTCATGGTTCGTCCATGGCGACGGGTCTATGACACAGTCTTTCTCCCATTCAGTAATCGACCTCGGCTGCCTGTCCGCGTCCCTGAGTGTAAGGGGCCTGTGCATGTAACATGCCCGTCCTATCGTCTTGACCTTGCTTTGTGGGCACTTAAGTAGGGCCTTGCTGAATATGCTGTGAGTTTTGAGCGCGTCTGGGCAGAACTTCCTCCATCCTGCCGCATTCGCTACTACTAGTATCCTCATGTTCCAGTTGCATTGCTTGGGTTTTTGTAGGTTTCCTTGCATCCAGTGGTCTGATGGTAAGAAGGTGAATTGCCCTTCCTTTACCTCTAGCAGCTCATGTACTTTGCACCCCATGTGCTTATTCAGCAGTTTCCTGTACGGGCTTTTGGCATATGTGGGGTATATCCCTACCCCTAGTACAGGTTCAGCCGTCCTCGTGGAATTTATCGCCTTTTTCAGTGCCCTGTAAAGGTCCTCTGCCGTGTATTCCGGGTTGAACTGGTAGGCCCCCAACTGTTCCCATTGCGCTTCCCAGGCCGAGCCCACGGCCCCGAATACTGAGTCCCGTGGGTATTGTGAGTAGTACGTCTTGGTGTTTTTGTGTACATTGAGCGGCGAGGCAAAGACTACCGTCTGGACTCCCATGGCTGTTTGTACTGCCTCCATCATTTCCGGGGGAAAGGTCCAGTGGTTTTGGAGGTTCCTTTTTCTGTGTTTCATCTCCGCTTTGCTGGAGTATCTTATGAGCAGCTGCGCTATTTCTTCTTCAAAGGTGTCCACATGTATTTTATGTTCCAAATTCAGTTCCAACCTTTTGGCCAGTTGTTTCCCCGTTGGTCGCTGTGCCGCACTGTCACCTACTGTTTCGGCGTATCTGTCGTACCGTTCTCGAACCTTCACCGTGCTTAGCGTGCCTATTAGGCTTCCCTCGGGTTCATAGCAGTAGGTGGTGTCGCCTTCCGTGCGCAGTTGTCTGGCTTTTGTGCCTGTAATTTGTCGAATGTCTTGGTCCGGGTTCGTTTCCCTCGTGTATATTTCCAAGTGGGTTACCTGTTTCCAGTACCTCTGTTCACTGCTTGGTTGTCCTACCAGTATTTCATTAGCTGGTTCACGTTTGGCCCTTTTGCCTTGTTTGCTGCTTTCCCATTCTTCCACAAGGTTTTCCCATCCTTGATCCGAGGAGGGGTTGTGTGTGAGCAGGTGTGTTCTTATTGTTTCTTCTGTGCTCCACGTCGTTTGTTCGTTTCCTTCTTTGTTCGTCCACCGTGTTTCATATTGTGTTACTTTTGAGGTCACGTCAGTGTAATTTTGCAGGTACTGTCTACTTGCCAGTATCCTGGTGGGTGTGTAGGTTTCTTCCTTTCCTGGTGTTTCCATCGGGTCCTCTTGCCTTGCCCATCAACCCCTATCCTGCTGTCTTGACTTCCTTTTTGTTCTCCTCTGCGGGCACCGTGCCAGCATTATGTCATCTTCCTCTTTTTCCTGGTCCTCGGTGTCTATGCCTAGGACTTCCTTGTCCTGTTCTGTCCATTCCACACCCGCTTGTTCAAAGAGTTTCGTTTGGTTAGCCAGCGGGTACATGGACAATAGTTGCAATATGTCCTTTAGACTGTTACCAGCCTCGTGTAGCGCCTTTATTTGTGCCGGCCAGTCTCTTATTTCTGCCATACTCGCCGTGCTTGTGGTGTATTTCTCTAGTGCTCCTGTTTTTCGCTCTTGTACGTACTCTGGTTTCAGCCTTCTGTTCCACGCATGGTCCCAGTGGTCCCCTGGCTTTTTAATGTCGTTGGGCTGTGCTTCACAAATATAGGGGTATAGGTGCAGCATGCCCTGAGCTATTTTCGTTGCTGTATTGCTGTCATGCATCCTTCCCCCCGTTGCTTTCAGAGCTTTTATTGGTATCGCCCTTTTTCCGTTTGCTGTGGTTAGGTCCTTAAGGTCCGGGTAGTTTTTAAATAACGTGAGGAGTTTGGTGAAGTTTATTTGTTTGGTGGCTTGTTGGGCTTTTGTTTCCTGTACTACATTTACCGTCCCCAATTTCTCAGAACCTGTCGTTGTGGGCTGTGACTGTGGGTCCCTGTATTCCGTGTCCATCCTCCTGAGGTGCTTGGTTGTTCTGGTGGTGCCCTCCATTTCCGCGTCTGTGTACACTCTTTTAGCTTTTCCTAGCTGTCTCATTATAGGTAGGGTTTCCTTAGCCAGTTCCCGCATATGACTTCCCACTCCTTTCACGTGTATTCCATATTCATTCAAGGCATTCATCTTCCTTAGAGTGTTCGTTTGTGTCTGCAATCCCATTTTTAGCTTGCCCCTGTCGCTGTTGTGGCCTCTCTCTTCGAAGTGTTTTTCCAGTAGCCCTGCTGTGGACCAGCTGACTTGCGACATTCTTGTCTGGTTTGTAGGTTTCTCTCCCTTTTGCCATATCCCATCTGAACTCCTTTGTCTTCTTCGCTTTGAACCACCCCTGCCAGCCCCGTGTAGACTTCTTGTGCATATATTGCCTGTAAGGACTGTAGTCCTAGTCCATATTCCTCTTTTTCCTCCGTGTTTAGTTCATTAGGTGTGCCGTTCACTGGGAGCCCATATATTCTTTTCATTGTTGCTCCCAGCTGGTTTTCGGCCTGCTATATCTCACCTTGTGTGTATATCCCGAGGTGGAGTCCGTATCTGAATTTCCCAAGTATGGCCGACTTTAAGGAGTACTCTTTTTGCCTTTGCGTGAGGGGCGTAGACAGCAGTGCCTCTGTTCTTCGTTTGAGTTCCTGTAATGACTTTCTTTTCTCCTCTTTCCATGTCCCCAGCATGTTGAGGAGGACCCCTAGGTATTTGTAGGTATTCCCAGCTTTAAGGACTTTTAGTGTTCGGCATCCACATTTAACCCCTTGGTGCCTGCTTTCTCTTACATTTCTGTTGCCATGTTCTACCCCTGTTATCTTTGTTTTGTCCTCGTTTATTCGGAGTCCACTCCAGTCTCCAAATGCTGAGAGTTTCTTTAGCTGTTGTTCCATTCCTGACATTAGTTTTGTTAGAATAATCAGGTCGTCCACGAATGCTCCCGAGGAGGTTCTCAGCTCCCCCCTGAGTTCCTTGTCAGTCACATACCTGTGTTGGTACCCATGGTCCCCTACCTCTAACCATCTGAGGAGGGGTTCTAGGTATAGTATAAATAGTAGTGGGCTCATGCTGTCTCCTTGCAGAATTCCCCTTCTTATCGGCACTTCTTCCGAGACCTGGTCCCCTATCTTTGCTCTCATTTGCATGGAGTCCTCCTCACTTTCACCCAATATATCTTTGACCGCTTCCGTGAGTTGTGGTGGTACCCCTAGGTGTTTTAATGTCGAAATAAGCCTTTCATGGTCAACTGACCCGTAGGCATTTTCGAAGTCCACGTAGGTTGCATACAGGTTTCGTTTGGAGAGGTTGGCATCCTCAATGGCATTAGTTACCCTGGTAAGTTGTTTCATTGTGTTGTGGTTTTCCCTTGAGCCCTCTTGTGCCTCAGAGAGCATGCCATTTATTTCACAGAAGTCTACCAGCATTTTTGTGAGTACTGTGGTGTACAATTTGAACAGACAGTCCAGTAGTGCTATGGGTCGGTAATTTTGTTGCCTCGTTACTTCGCCCTGTTTGTGGTGAAAACAGAAGTAGCCTTTCTTCCATGGCAGAGGAGTATGTCTGTTCTCCCACATTAGCTCCATGAGTTCACACAATTGGTCATGGAACCTGTCCGGCATCTGTTTTAGTATCTCATTTTGTATCCCCATAGGTCCAGCCGCTTTGTTGGTTTTCATTTTCTTTACAGCTTGCCGGTAAGCTTCCTTGTCTACCCTCAGGTTTACCTTTGTCTGGTCTGGCCTCGTACATTTGTTTTCCTTCATATAATTCTTGTATCTCTCGTCAAGCCAAGGTGGTGTATTCTTAAGTCCTTTTTCCGGTTCTCGCATTTTGTATGGTGCCGACCACGCAATGTGTTCACCCATTGCCTGTGCTACCTTTTGGTGTCCTACCACTAGTTCCCCGTGCATTGTCTCCACCGCTTGTATTGTTGCCGCTGGTGCTGCTCCATTTTCTATTTCCTTTTTGTATATCATTTTGTGGTAGTGCTTTATGTTGTCCCATTATCCTTCTCTCATTTTCATTCTCGTTTTCTGCTTTCGGTTTATCTCATGCTCCTTAATGCATCTTCTTGCTTCCTTTGCTGCCAGCTTCTTCTGCTCCCGATCCCATTGTTCCCATTCTCTCATTTCCTCCGTTCGGTTGTCAAAAAATTTTGTTCGTACCTCCTCAGTCGCTTGCTCCCGCGTTTCTATGCCCTTCTTCCACAGTTCTATGTTCTCACGGCATCTGTTCCGCTCCCTCAGGTGGCCGTCCCTTTCCTTGCGGAGGGTTTTTGGCAGGTGTAGTCCATGTTGTTGTTCTGGTATCGCCGCCTGTTTCGGCAAGTTGACGTCCAGCATCGCCTTGTCCCTCGCTTCTCCCAGTATTTTTGCCACTACTTCGCCCGCGTAGTCTATCGCCCTCCTCCTGTGTCTTGTGTTGGTTTTTGTTTTTATTCGGTTTATTGCTTCTTGCATTTCTTCTTGCAGTTCCCTTGTGTATGCGGTGTCCAGAGCTTGCTTGAGGGTGTTTCCCTCCGCTTCCGTTAGTGGGAGTTTTAGTCTGTCTGCTTTTGCGTTTTGTAGTTTTTGTGCTGTCGGGCGGTGGGTCCCCTAGGCCTTCAGGTCCATTTGCGTCGTGCAGACCATTTTATGGTCGCTTGTGTGCAGCTTAGTGAGTTCACCTTCCGTTGGCTGCTTGTAGTGTTCCGTCTCTGCCTTGCTTGCCAGCATTCTGTCTATGTTTCTCTGTCTATGCCATGTCAGGGTTGTTTCCCTGGTCCCCCCCACATCCCGTAGGCGTGTTGCGTCTGTAGTTCTGTTCCAGTCTCTGTCCCTGCTGTTCTTTGGTGTTCCCGTGGTAGCATTTAGGTCCCCGCATACTAGTATTGTTTGTCCCGCGGCCTTCTCACTGGCGGAGGTTACCATTCGCACGTACTCCTGTATGCCACTTCTGGCTGTCTCTCTGTCAAATTCCCCTTGTCGTGTATCCTCTACCGCATCCTTCCCGTCTACCGGGTAGTACACCCCTATCAGGTGCAAGTATTTTTCCCCCGGAAAGTGGAGCAGCGTATGTGTGAGCACTCCTTGTAGGTGCGGTACCTTTACTTCGGTGTAGTTGTGTGGTTTGGCATATTCCCCCGTGAGTATGACGGCGAGACCTGCCGTATGGTTACCCTCGTCTGTCTCCCCTTCACCTCTCGGTATACTGGTGCACACATTAAACTGCTTTCTGTTTCTGAAGTGTCTTTTTATTTCCTCATTCGCGGTTTTGGTTTCCGTAATAATTGCTACATCAATCTCCAATTTCTTCATTTGCTCCTCCAGGTCGTACAGTGAATGCCTTGCGCCCTGTATGTTCCACGTTAGGAAATTTATGGTGTGTGGTTGTTCGCCTCGCATTTCCTCGAGGTTTAAGTTCTCCGTTTTCGGCATGCCCCCTCCCCATTGTCTTAGTGCTTCTAGAGACCCTTTGGCTTCCTCGTTGTTCCTTTTGTCCGTTTTTGTTGGTGCATCAGGTGGCGGGTTTTTCCTGGTGCTTGCAGGAGGTCTCAGCTTTTTTCTTGTTGTCGTTCTGTTCTCCTCCTTTAGTCTGTCGTTTGCTTGTTCGGCGCTTTCCGGCCAGAACTGTAGCGTGGTCTGGACTAGCCTGTCCGTGGGGGGTATGTTCTTTTCTTCCGTTATTTCGCCTGTGGCCTGTTGCTCCTTGGTGGGCGCCCTGCTGTCATTCATCTGCTCGTCATCGCTTTTCGTGTCCTCCTCAGTCGGCCCGGTTGTTTGCCTGGTTACCGGCTCCGTCTGTCGAGCCTTCCCCTGTGCCTGTGCCGCATTTCTAGTCCCCAGCTTGAAGTGCCCTGGTTTGCCATTAACATGCCAATATTTCCAGCTTCCCGCCACTCGCACTGCCTGCTCCCCTTGGCTGAAGGTTTCCCATTTTGGAGGTGTGCTATGTGTCGTCAGTCCACTGTAGAGCCCTTTTTGCCAGTCATAAATTTCTCGCAATTGGGCCCATACATCTACAGCCGTTAGTAGTTCGTTCTGTTTTTCTATTCCTCCAGCTGGTAGCCATACATGCGCCTGCATGTCTCGGTGTGTTATCGTGAGCATCACCATTCCCCATTTTTCTCTATCTCTAATTGCTATTTGGGTCCGGCCTTCTGTTGCCAGCTTTTCCATTGTTTCGCTTATAAGGGTGTCAGTTCCTTGTTGTAGTGCTTGAAGTGCTTCCTCGACTTCCATTATTGTCTGTATGCCGACCCCTTGTTGTCGCATCATGTTCTCCACTTGCTCCCTTGTGTAGTCCCGTGCCATTTCCCTCATGAAGGCATCCGCCGCACACGTTCCTCGAACTTGCTCTTTTTGTGCTCCAGTCTTTTTCATTTGAACGTCCCTTGTCAGCTCGACCTCTTTGGTGTCCTGTTCCGTGTGTAGCGTATTTTCCCTCATAATGGCCGCCCTTATCATTGGTCTAAATTTGTCCCTGCACCTGTTTGCTGTTTCCGTAGTGTGCAGCACGACGCATCGACTGGTCTGGAGCGTATTTGTGTGCACATGCTGTACCCATGCTCCGTTTCGTTCCTGTAACCATTGTTGCCACAATTCTGCAATGTATATCACCCAAACGCCGCAGTTGTATGCGTCATATTAGTGCTTGTCATACATTAGCGTGGCCCGGGCTTCTTGGCACCCCATTGCTTCCTTGTTATTTTTTACCCATCCGCTTATTGTTGTTTGTAGCTCCTCCGTCATTCCCATCTGCCTCGGGGCGGTTTTCTTTCGCGTTTGCTTTTCTGCGCCCATAGAGTCGTATACATAGGCCTGCAGCGTGCGGTTATTCCCCGTGCCGCAGACTCCTATCATTAGTAGCAACCAGTGTCCGTTTCCTATCACGGGTATTTGAGTGCCGCCCCTTTTGGTAACTTTTCCTTTCATCATTTCTAGGAATTTCCCGTCATTTTCCCTAAGTAGCCTCAGTATCTCCTGTATTGTTGTTGACCCCGGGGGGTTTTCTTCGAGTTCCTCGAGTGCGAGGTCCACTTGGTACATATTCAGCTTCCCATCCTCTGTAAATATCCCCTGCGTGACGGAGTTTCTAGGGTACTGCCCTTCCGTTCCCCTGGCCGAGTGTGTTCCTCCCCCAATATGGGAGGGCTGTTGTGGTGCTGCGGCATCCTTTCCCATACCCTTCACCTTCGCTGTTTCCTTGTGGTTGGGTCCTGTGTCTAGGGCTTCCTCGTGTGTTACCGCCGTTTCTTCCCTCGTTGTTTTCACTATTTCATTGAAGTACTTTGGTGTTGCTTTGTGTTGTGGGTTTTTCGTTACTTATTGTGCCTTCTGCGTTTGTTCAACCAGCATGCTTAGCGCATCTAGTGTTACGTGCATAGCCATCAGTTGAGCCCCTTCCATCTTTGTTGTGTTCCGGCTTTCGCCTGTCATGCGGCGCATCTCGCCGTGTCTTCGCATCCACCTACTTTGGTTCCTATCCTCTGTTGCCTGCCTTACCGCCTGCTTGCTTCTAACTAGTTGTGGCCTGTCGTATTTGGTACGTTGTATCCACCTGCATGTTTTCCCTATCACGTGTTCACTCCAGTATCTCCTTCCTCGTTTGTGTGCATATGCATGCTCCCGTCGGTTTGCCCTTAGGTAAAATGTGAAGCTTCTCCTGAAGCTCGCCCTTTGTTCCTCTTCTTCTTCTGTGACGAACCACCTAGGGTCCCTTGTGAGCCTTTGCGGTATTGTTCCTTGGTTTCGGTTGTCCTCCCTCCTTGGCAGCCCTTCATCCCCCCCCTCGCTTGTTTCGGTTTCATGTCGGGTTGTGTCTGCTGTTGTCATGCTCTTTTTCTGTGTACCGTGTTGAGAATGTTTTCTTTCCGGTGTTCCGTTCCGCACTCTTGTCTCCGTTCCCCTGCTAATCTCCTTGCGTTCTTTTATCTGTGCATTTTGTGTCGGCTTTTGGCCTAATCTTTTTCTTCCGCCCATGTTACTTCTTGTTAGGACCGTAATCATGGCGCAAATTGCAAGTATCCCCTTGTTCATTACAGCTTCATCATGGGTATGGTCCGTCCCTAATAGGCCCGTAATTATAGCAAAAATTGCAGCTGTCATCTTGTGGTTTCCTCTCATTATTTTGTACACAGTCGTATAGTCTGCTTTACTTGACTGTTTACTTTTCCGTGTGCCTTGTGGTTCATTTTTGCTGTTATTGTCTCGCTCTTTTCGCCAGTTTCCTTGTGCCCCGCATTTTGTGTCGTTTCCTTTGTTACGCGTTACATGTGTGTGCAGCTTTCCCTTGCTGTCCTCGCTGCATATTTGGGCTACGTACCGTTTCAAATGTCGTTGTGTACATCCGTTGAGTGCCTCCTTAATATATCTCATCCTAGGGTTCATTTTCTTCAAACTTCGGTTTCTTACGAATTGCTCCCAGCACAATTCACTTGAGGTCCATTGTTGCCCATTTGCTCTTATTTTCATTTTCCTAGGTTGTTTTGACCTATGTAAGCATTGTGTAGGGTACTTTTGCCCAGTTTTGCTTTTATGTGCCTCTATTCCTCCGTTTTCCTTTAGGTATGTCCCCTCTGGGTTAGGGTTTCCCCTTATTTCAACAAATATAGCCGCATAGTTAGTTTCGTTCGTCCGTTTTCTGTTCCGTATGCCTTGTGCTTCGTTTCGACTGCCGGTGTCCTTCTTGTTGCTCCAATTGTCACTTACTTCTCGCTTGGTGTCACCTTCCTTGTTACGCGTTACATATGTGTGCAGCCTCCCCGTGCTCTCCTTGCTGCATTTTTTTGGCCTCGTTTCTTTTCCTACGTTGTTGTGTGCCCCCCTGGGGTACCCCCTCAAAATATTTCGTCTCGGGGTCCGTTTTCGCAAAATGTCGGTTTTTTACGAATTGTTCCCAGCACAATTCGCTAAATGTCCAATGTTTTCCGTTCATGCTTATTTTCATTTCTCCCCGCATTTCACCATTTGTAGGCATTGTGCAAAATATTTCTGTCCAATTTTGCCCTTATGTGCCCCTATTCCCCCCTTTTCCTGTAGGTATGTCCCCTCCGGGTTAGGGTTTCCCCTCATTATCCTGTACATAGTCGTGCGGTTTGTTTTAATCAACCGCTTCCCTTTCAGTGTACCTTGTGGGTTATTTTCATAGCCAGTATCCCTAACGTTCTGCCAGCGTTCATGCTTTTCTATCTCCGCACTGCCTTCCTTGTTACGCGTTACATATGCCTGCAGTCCCCTCCCGTCCTTCTTGCCGCATATCTGAGCTCCGTTCTTCTCAATATGTCTTCGTGCATGCCCCTTGGGTGTCTCCTTGGAATATTGCTCCACTAGAGTTGTTTTTACAAAACTTCGCATTTTAACGTAGAGCTTCTGGAGCAATTCGCTAAACTTCATAAGTTGCCAGTTTCTTGTGAGAGTTTGCATATTGCCTGTCCATGTGTAGTAAAGTCCCCCCAGTAATTTTCCTATAGAGTTGTTCGTTGTCATTCCCATCAGGGGCCTTTTGGTGTTTAGGTTGCTTAGGGTGGGCTTAGGGTTTCTCCCATTTTCTAGTGGGCTTTCTTTAATATGCTCTCTTCTGCATATCTTCCCCGTGCCTGGAGTACATGCCTCGGGTGCTTTGTTTGTTCCTTTAGTCTTGTGTACTATTTCAGGGTGTATCTTATTGCAACTGTTGTTGCTTAATATCTTGTATGTATGCCTGCTATTAGTCTTTGTAGCCATGGCTTCAGGTGTGCCTACTCTTTCCTTACGGTTACTTAAGTTCGATGCTGCCACCGTGCTGGCAGTGCAGGGGTTGTTGGTGCAGTTTTTATCATACACCCTTTCACACTTATGTCCGGCTGTAGGCCCTGTAGCCAGGGTTCCGATCAGCCCAGTGCAGGAGTACAGGTGCGATGTGTGATTGTCACTGACAGGAAGGCAGGTTTTAGCAGGGTTACTTTTTACTTTAAGTATTTGTTTGTTGCCCAGGATTTTCTGGTATCCGGGGCTTTGTCCAGGCTTAGGGCTCTAAGGGCCTATACAGGGTGTTGCCTCTTGCTGGCTATGCCTACTAAGTCTTTGTGCGATGGTTGCGGCTCGTGCGTGGCTCTTCCAGCTTCTTCCTCTCGTCTGATTTGTCCTGCGATGCAAACAGGAGGCCCGCCCGTTCCTATTCAGCTGATTTTCCCTATTCTTTTGCTGTATGTGCACCACGGGCCCTGTGATGCACGTGATGGGGTTCCACTTGTTGCCGTGGGCTCGATTTTGGCACCGGTGCCCGAGTTTTCCAGTCAGATTTTTCACTGTCAGGCTTCTACCTCCAACGCCATATGCAAGGGGTCTCTTGTCTTGTGCGGATGATTTTTCCCAGGGGGGAAGGGAGCTTACCCGTGCTCTTTGCAGCCGCCTCAGCTCGGCTCGGGTCCCCTCGTCGATTTCCATACTCGCCTCGCTGTCGGATGTGGCCTCACGGGGGCGGCGAAGGACCTTCTTGGTCGGTTCGGGGGTGTGGTGGCCCTTCAGTAGCTTGGCCAGGGCCTTGTTCGAGTTGCTAAAAGACTCGAGGATCTCGCCCGCTATCCCGAGATGCTTGGTGTTGAAGGTGCGGGTCTCGTCGGTGAGGTCGATCACAGAGGCGTTGACCCCGTCCACCTTGCTCGAGACCTGATTCGTCGCCTGTACGCTCTCTTTAAAGCCGTTTTTGCAGGTGTCCTCCAGTTTTTCGACGGCGTTGCGGAGCTTGAGGATCTCCTCGTCACCAGTCGACCCACCCTTCACAACGTTTGCCCACTGGCTGGTGAGCTTGTCTTCCAGCGCCTGTACAACAGCCTCCGTCTGGCCCGTCCCCCAGGCTGATGGCGCTGCCTGTCGCCTTTTGCCCTTGAACTTGTCGCCAGTGCGCGAGAAGTCCGAGTGCTGAAGTAGGTAAAAGCGATTTTTGCTGGGGAGGGAGAACCGAACCGTGCGTCGGTCCTGTTTCCCCAGCCACTCGTAAGCAGCCTCGCTCGCCAGTCCAGTAAAGAGATTACCGCCTCTCGTCGCCCTCATACGCAGGTATGTCTCGAGCTTTTCTGGGTCAGTGCCCGGTCTCACCGTTGTCGCTGGGAGTAGTTTTAGATGCTCACCTTCCTCCCCTAGGCCCGCCTGCGTGAACAGTTCCCGTATGGCGCGGACCAAGTCCGGGAGGTCGGTGGCCACGTTGATGGAGCTTCCCTTGTCCACCACTATTATTTCGGTCTCGTCCTCGTTTCTGTTTGTGAGCGATGGCCGTATTCGCTGAACCGAATATTCCGTAAGACCTGGAAAGGCCAGCGCTTTCGACTCGATGTTGTTGGCCGCCTCCTCAGTGACTGCTACCAGTCGGATGCTGTTCGTGATTTTTTCCATGTATGCTGGTAGCCCCCGCGCCCCCTTGATTGCTGACTCGATGAAACCCATACCACGTAGTTGCTTCTTCAGGTCTTTAGTCGTGTGCCCACGTAGCTGCTCGCTTATCACGTGGAGTTGGCGCTCCGCGTTTCCCGTTCTGGTTTGTCTTGGATGGAAAACTCTCCCCCTCGGGATGCAGACGTCCGTCAACTGGAAGTCGTCAGACCCCAGTGGCACACAGTGCAGAGGGAGATGCACGAGTGAGGTCGCCAGCGCAGTGATGGCATATTCGCTCTTCTCAAAAGTCAGATGGAACTCGGCCACCTTGTCAGCGTACCAGCGCAGCTGCGTTTGACCGCTGCATAGAACTGGGGTGCCCTCGGGAAGGTTGTGGAAGTGCCTGATTGCGGACTCAAGGTGGCCGATGTACAGGATTGCAGTTTTCGGCTCTTCGCGGAAGGGCCCCACCGTTACTTGGGGCCCCCTCGCGTGCATACCCATTCCGTCTTGCTCTTCTGGCAGCAGGTCCGTGCAGTTCACAACAAGCTGGTAGTGAGTTTTCCCGTGCCCGCCCGGGACCCCGTATATGGTCTCCAGCGGGAAGCCCCGTTGGTATTTTACTGTCCGAGTGTCCTCGTACACCGTGGCCATGTACTCAGCCACGGCCTCCAGCGCCGTCATGTCAGCGCCCGCTGCACCGGCGGCCTCAATTAGTTTTGTCATGTCTTCACCATGTGAGTCAGAGAGGTCCGGCATTGTGGCTCCACCTGGGTACGCGTTGGTCTTTCTCGCGACGTGTTCGCTGATTTCCTTATTGAACTCTTCAGTGTTCGCCTGATCAGCCGTTCCTCGGCTTTGGTCCATGTGCCTTCCTGATTTTTCATCTTGCCCCACTTGTTGGGGACTTCTCTCTCCGAATTTGCGCACATTGCCGGCTTTCATGTTGGCTTTCTTAGGTTTTTCAGTGGCTGCACGGCTTGTGTCTAGCTTGCTTTGACAGGGGTTTCGAGCACTACATGTAAAATACGGCGCAGTGAGGCAGGAATTGATAACATGGGGACATACCTGTCGCGTACCTGGTTCCAATAAATCTTCATTTGTGCCGTTGAATAAGAACGTTGCCAGAATTTCGAAAATTACCACACTGAAAATTGCTCTAACAAACTCTTTTGAGACCGTTACCTGCCCCCGCGGCCTGGACCGGGGTGGCACGCTTGGGCGGCTCATCGAAAAGTGGCCTTATCACACCTCCCCCTCGCAAAACTCATAACCGGGACTTATCACACCTCCTCCTCGCAACACTCGTATCCAGGCCCTATCACACCTCCTCCTCGCGACACTAATACCCGGGTCCTATCACACTTCCTCCTCACAACACTCATATCCAAGCCCTATCACCTCCCCCCTCGCTGACATTCCTTATCCAGGCCTATCACACCTCCTCCTTCGCGACAACGATATTTGCCTTGTCACACCTCCTCCTATACACACTCATATCAGGCCTGTAACCTGCCCTCCACACGACACTCATAACCGGACCCTATCACACCTCCACCTCACAACACTCATATCCAAGCCCTATCACACCTCCTCCTCACAACAATCATGCCCAGGCCCTATCACACCTACCCCTCTTACACTTATATCCGGGCCCTGTCTCACCTCCACCTCACAACACTCATACCCGGGCGCTGTCACGCCTCGTCAGTTTACCCAGGCTCTATCACACCTTCTCCTCACAACACTCATATCCAGGCCCTATCACACCTCCCTCTTGCGAAACTCAT
>LGRX02033720.1:0-66706 GCA_001247695.2 Cymbomonas tetramitiformis | reverse complement strand
GCCGCCTCTCTGCAGCAGGGGGGTCGAGCCGCCTCTCTCTGCAGCAGGGGGTCGAGCCGCCTCTCTGCAGCAGGGGGTCGAGCCGCCTCTCTGCAGCAGGGGGTCGAGCCGCCTCTCTGCAGCAGGGGGTCGAGGCGCCTCCCTGCAGCAGGGGGTCGGGCCGCCTCTCTGCAGCAGGGGGTCGAGCCGCCTCTCTGCAGCAGGGGGTTGCGCCGCCTCTCTGCAGCAGGGGGTGGAGGATCCTCTCTGCAGCAGGGGGTCGCGCCGCCTCTCTGCAGCAGGGGGTCGAGCCGCCTCTCTGCAGCAGGGGGTCGTGATAGTGTCGGGATCCACACATCAATATGTGCAGAGCAGGGTTATGTGTAGCTGCAAGCATCAAGCGATTCTTTTGGTGCAGGTCCGGGTATCAGCTTCTAGTTTAGTGCTGCTGCCGACACCTGCTGAACTGCGGCGTGTCCGACGAGGTGTTCACGTGGCGGGCCCCGTGGGATGCTCCGGCTTGGCAGAGATGGGCGATGGGCGCCGGACCACGAGGAGCAACGTGGCGCTCCAAGATGCTGAGACCGGCGAGGAGGCGGAGAGCTCCGACGAAGATGACCGGCCTCAGTCACGCGTCGGAGAGGAGTACCAGGCGACAAATCTGCCTCAGGTATGCTCGGATGCGCACGTATCTGAGCCCTCTCCTGAGCGCGCCTCGAGCCGCCCATGATCGGAGGGCCCCAGTGAATTGTGGAGCAAGACGCGTCTGTTGCACAACGCGGGGGGTGGGTATCAGTCCTGGGAATCCTGCCCATCTGTTGCGCGACTGGAGGTACGGCAGATGCAGCTGGGACATGAATGGTTGATGGCGGTTTTTGGAAGCCGAAAGGTGTCTGTTTATCTAATGGAGGGACCCGTGGAGCCTTGATCAGTTCATAAGTGATGGTGGCCGCAGGATGTAAAGCTCCACACGTTTTGGTTCGCTGGATCATGTGTGCGTTTTCCTGTATCGCCATATGGGTGCGGTGCTCCGCATGTTGGTACGGAATGTGCGTGTGTACACTTTTAGCTGCTGGGTTGGCTGGCGAGAAGCGAGGCACCGGCTCCCCAGCCTCCCGTCACGCCATCAGGTCTTGCCATCCAGTCATCGAGTCATGAAATCATGACGCGAAGTCATCAAGTCATCAAACCATCAAGTCAAGTGATCAAGTCATCCGGTCATCCCGTGATCCCGTGATCCCGTGATCCCATCATGTGTTCATCCGGTCATCCACTCATTGGGTCATCTGGTCAAGTCAAGTCATCCAGTCATTGGGTCATCTACGGGTGCTCCGTGGAAGATAAGGGTCACCGAGAATGAGGACTTTTTTGGATGAACGGTTTGAGAGCGTTGATTACCCCCTTGAAAAACGATGGTTACCATCATGAATGCCCCACAGAAGGAATTGTGGGATCTCATTGGAGCACATTTAGTTATAAACATCACAATGATGGGTCAATTAGTGCATTTTACCCGTGAATTGCACATCACCAATAAGGACTTTCCCTTCCATTTGGTAATTTAAGACGTCCATCCAAGTCCTTATTTTCGGTGGAGCACCCGTAGTCAAGTCAGGTCATCCAGTCATTCGGTCATCTGGTCATGTCATGTCATCCAGTCTTCGATTTTAACGGGAACTTGCTGAGGTGAGGCGAGTGCAGTGAAGAGACGTGGAGCAATGATGCGTTCGGGCGGGCTGGAGACAGGTGCGGGAATTGACTCCTGACGCACGGGCCGCGGAGCGCTGTCTGACGGGGGCGCTCATTTTAAGTCCCTCGGAGGGCGCATCTGCTTGCAGTCGAGGTAGAGCCCCCAGGCCGAGGGAATGCGTGGGCATGAGGGGACGAGGGTCGCCTGATCGAGGCCACTGCCGCCAAAAGTGACTGCAAAACTATGCCGTCGATGTCTTCGGCTCAGTTCCGACACTTCGGATCAGCTGCCTCCTTCTATGCTGACCCATAGGTCCCCCACTGGCGCGCTGCCTGCCGTTGGTTCTTCAGCACAGCATCTAGTGGCCACTGTTTGCTGCCTGCCGTTGGTTCTTTAGCGCAGCATCTAGTGGCCACTGTTTGCTGCCTGCCGTTGGTTCTTCAGCGCAGCATCTAGTGGCCACTGTTTGCTGCAAGGCCGATGGATTCGCCTGCAGGGGTGCTGGCAGGGGTGCTGGCAGGAGTGGACTGACTTGCCCAGGCACTGATCGGAGAGGTGTCTTCTGAGATGCGAGAGCAGTGATGTGCCTGGCTCATGTGCCAGAGCATCGATACGTCACTGGGCCGATGTGGCACGCGGCGCGCATGAGAGGACCTACCCGGGGGGGGTAAGGGAGGGGGTTCAGGTATGAGATGACCTACGGGTGGGGGCAATCATGATAGGATCTCCCGGGTAGGCGTGGGGGGGCACGCGTAAGAGGACCTACGGGGGGGTACGCGTGAAGCGGGGGGGCTGAGAAAGTGCACTATGCATGTGCAAGGCTACGCTAGCATAGTTGCAGCGTTGATCATGACCAGTGCAATTGGTCGTGATCAGGGAGGTGGCCATGTGGGGAGCAGGGGAGACGCAAGTGGCGGCAGCTCCGCGGTCCAGGGGGCGCCCAAGGCTCGTAAGGGGGGCCTCGTCAGACATCCCGCTGAGCCATGCGCAAGGCAGCGCGCGGGGCGGCAAGGAGAGCGCTGCGCAGCCCGCCGCGACCCCGGTGGCGGCCATGGCGCTGCTCCCAGGCATGGAGAAGGCGATCGCCGCAGAAGTGCAGCGGCGCGCGGCGACCGTGGAGCAATTGGCAGCGGCGTGCGGGGAGGAGGCAACGGCGGCGCTCGGCGTGAGGCAGATGGGCGGGGCAGAGGCCAGGGACTGGAGCGCGGAGGAGGAGCGGCTCTTTGGGGTGGGCTTCCGCAAGCACAAGCGAAGCTTCCACCGCATCGCAGACCTCATCGGCACGAAGTCATCGCGCAAAGTGGTGAGCGCTAACTCCCCCCCCCGGGGGCGCTTATGACGCACATTGCGCTTCACCTGGGTGGGCCATGCGAGCGTTGGGCGTAGGCGGCCAATGGGAAGGAGCGACGCCATTTGGCCACGCAGGAGCATCCAAAGTGAGCACTCACCAGCTGAAGCGTTGTAGGTCCACTGTGGTGCTTTTTATGTGCTCGCCCTTTTCCCCTCGCCGTCTGTTGCGCGGCCAATGTTGGCGCGACGCCGCATTTGCTGTCTGCCCGCATCCGATGTTGTTTCAGCAACTTGTAGTCACAGCCGCCACAGGTTCAGCCGCCACCGAAGGGTTCGCTTGGTGCGCTGTTGTGCTCCTATGCACCGCCGGAAGGGGTGGGGTCCACTCATGATTTCCTCCCCACGTGGCCTCGCAGATCAGCTACTACTACAACGCGTGGAAGACGCGCCACACTCCAGACTCCCGCAAGTACCTTATTGAGCTGAAAGGTAACCCCAGCGCGCTCCATGCTTGCCAACTCCTCCCTCCCTCGGCTCACCGTCCGCACAACAAACACTCTGTGGCTACCTGGTGCCCAGCAGGTCGGTCCAAGGATAAGCGTGGAACCACTTCGGTCGGCCAACCACGAGCGGCGTGCTGGACCGATGGATCCTCTGGGCAGGGCACAGTGGCAGCTTGCACAGATGTGTCATGCGCAAGGATGGGGCGTGCTGAAGTGCTGAAGTGCTGACATGAGAACGAAGTGTCTCAGAGTGCCGAGGGGCTGAACTGAGGTTCAAAGGGAAATGAAATGTACAGTAGCAGAGACATGTGGGAGTGACTGGGACAGTGACAGAAAGGCCCCTGGAATTGGCTATTTGCTCCACCTGAAGCTTGGGGCAGCATTCTTGCCTCAAAAAGGCAGTTTGCGCAGCGCCCGGAGACTTCGGACACTCTTTCAGCTCAGAGTTGTGATGCAGAAGGCGAGCTGTGTTTGCATGGATGTGCATAACTAATTGTGTGCAGGTGTATAGAGCAGTAGAGGGACTCCACCAATCCTAGGGAGGTCACCGGCGCTGCGCTTTGCGTCGTGGGGGAGCTCCGACGCGTCTTAGGGAGGTCACCGGCGCCGCGCTTTGCGTCGTGGGGGAGCTCCGACGTGTCTTAGGGAGGTCACCGGCGCCGTGCTTTGCGTCGTGACCGAGCTCCGACGTGTCTTAGGGAAGTGCCGAGCGCTGCGCTTTGCGCGTGTGAGCGAGCTCCGGCGTGTCTTAGGGAGGTAACCGGCACTGCGCTTTGCGTCGTGAGGGGAGCTCAGCGTGTCTTAGGGGAGGTCACCGGCGCGCGCTTTGCGTCGTGAGGGGAGCTCCGGCGTGTCTTAGGAGGCTCACGGCGCTGCGCTTTGCGTCGTGAGAAGCTCCGACGTGTCTTAGGGAGGTCACCGGCGCCGCGCTTTGCATCGTGAGGTAGCTCCGACGTGTCTTAGGGAGGTCACCGGCGCTGCGCTTTGCGTCGTGAGGGGGCTCCGACGTGTCTTAGGGAGGTCACCGGCGCCGCGCTTTGCGTCGTGAGGGGCCTCCGACGTGTCTTAGGGAGGTCACCGGCGCTGCGCTTTGCGTCGTGAGGGAGCTCCGACGTGTCTTCGGGATTAACAGGCGGCCCGAGATACTTGAGCTGCTGATCGAATCCTTGAGTGGAGCGCTCACATGGGATGAGCATAGTCGAGGCTGGCGCGCCCCCGCTGGTTTACTTGGTTCAATTTGTGGGGCGTGCGTGCTTCAGAGGAGGAAGCAGCACAGCAAGCGGAGGAGGAAGCGGCAGCTGAGCGCGTTGCTGCGGAGGTGCGGAGGAAGGAGGTAGCGGTGGAGGAGCGCAAGCGGGAGAGGCAGCGCGCCGAGGCGGAGGCAGCGCCCATTCGCCGCGAGAACAAGGAAACGGTGCCACTCTCTTTCCCCGTCCGCCCTCTCCGTGTCGAGGATCGATGCGGATGCTAGATTCTGGCCAAACCCTTCTTGTGGTGCCAGATCTGTGCTCGGTGCTTCTCGTGATGGAGCCTTGCCAGACCTTCTTTCGGATCTGTGCCGTCATCAGCCACTGCTGGGAGTGTTGCCGTCATCAACCACTGCTGGGAGTGTTGCCGTCATCAGCCACTGCTGGGAGTGTTGCCGTCACCAGCCACTGCTGGGAGTGTTGCCGTCATCAGCCACTGCTGGGAGTGTTGCCGTCGCCAGCCACTGCTGGGAGCGTTGCCGTCATCAGCCACTGCTGGGATGGTCACTGTTATGATGTTGGGGTTGGCGGTGGCCTTTCTCGTGATTGGAGTGACGTGAAATTCAGCGCTCTGCCTCTGGCAGAGCAATTTCAGGAGAAAGGTGGGATTGCTTGTTTGGTGGTGGAGATGCATTCGTGAATGATGGCGGGTGGTTTGCGGCAGTTGACCTGGCTTCGAGCGTCCGCGCGCTCCGGTGGAACTCATCCGGACTTGCAAGCGGGCTTTGAAGTGCACTCTGCGCGGATGGCCAACCTGAACCGGCCGCGCGCAGTTGTGAACTTTGGATCTCGGGGGGCATCGAAGCGTTGATGCACAAATGGGCAACTGAATTACGGCTTCTCAACTTCATCTTTAACAAAATCTGCTGCAATTGTCTCATTTCTGTTACATCTCAGAAGAAACACTCATGAGGATACCGCCGAGCATGCGTCGTCACTCAGGTGAGTTATGCTTGAAGATGCCAAACGCTGTTGCTGGCGCAATACTTGAATTCTGTTGTAGGGAGCCGTGGGGCCCTACATGAGAACAGCAGCAACACCTCCGAGCCCCGCCTGCTTGCACTGTGCTGGTTTTTGATATCGTCTCGGAGCTCCGGCATGATTCAAACTCTTGGATATTGGACACAACGAGGTTGGGATCGCTGAACAATTGCCGGCACCTTCTCGAGCCTGAATCCAGCGTTCTATAGCCCCCTCGATGTATGTAATATTTAATATGGCAAAACGCCCATTCCTCTAATTATCCTACACCTATCTTCATGTGCATTGTATGGTACTTTGAAGGGGAAAAAATAACCCATTAGTACATGGGTACGAGTTGCAGAGGGGGCATACGATCGTTATGATCCCTATGCCTTCCTAGGACATATGTGGGCATGCTGTCGTCGGTGGTCGATGTCTCTGCGTTGTGCAGACGTATTATTTGTATCATATTGTGTGGATCACCGGTCATGGTTCATTACAGGTTATATCTCACTCATGATGCAATTACATGGTTTACGATAGTATGCCTTATGCGGGTAATTTGCGACTTTATGGTCTATAGTCGACGGTGTGTACATTCTTGAAATTGAGTACTGTTAGTTACGTGTACAGATTTACAGTGTACGCAGATTTGGTTTGCGGTCCGTTGCTCACATGTATCCATCCATTGACCATTGTATACTCGCATATACTCGTATTATGTTATTTACTCAAACAATGTGAACGTACGTGCATTTGTTTCGTTATTGGAGTATGGAAACAAAACAGCAACACAAAAATTCCGTCCCCGACCAGTGAGGCACAAATGGAGTTATGTATCTAATGTAAGTCGTACGAGTAGTTGTTCTTTATTGTAAAATTGTGTCGACCCCGCCCATTTCGTTGGCTCAAACCATCTACCTCCGGCTTGTGGACGGTCGTACAATACCACTAAGCCATATGTCATAGTCATAATCATAATCGTAGTCATAATCATAATCATAATTATAATCATAATTATAATCATAATCATAGTCATACGCGGGTGCTCCACGGAAAATAAGGATCCCCGAAAATAAGAATTGTATAGGATGTTCGGGCCGTCGGATGGTCCTTAACCCTGGCTTAATTACCGAATTTCGAATATATGAACCGTCCATTTGCCCGATTTACTTACTCCGTCCAGCACCTTATATTCGGTGGAGCACCCGTAGTCATAGTCATAGTCATAGTCATAGTCATAGTCATAGTCATAGTCATAGTCATAGTCGATAGTAATAGTTATAGTCATAGTAATAGTCATAGTCATAGTTATAGGCATAGGAATAGTCATAGTAATAGTCATAGTCATAGTCATAGGCATAGGGATAGTCATAGTAATAGGCATGGTCATGGTCATGGTCATAGTCATAGCCATAGCCATAGCCATATCCATAGTCATAGTCATAGTCATAATCATAGTCATAGTCACAGTTATAGTCATAGTCATAGTCATAGTCATAATCATAGTCATAGTCATAGGCATAGTCATATGCATAGTCATAGTCATTATCATAGTCATAGTCATGATCATAGTCATCGTCATAGTCATAGTCATAGGCATAGTCATAGGCATAGTCATGAGCATAGTCATAGTCATAGTCATAGTCATAGTCATAGTCATAGTCATAGGCATAGGCATAGGCATAGTCATAGTCATAGCCATAGTCATAGTCATAGTCATAGTCATAGTCATTATCATAGTCATAGTCATAGTCATTATATCATAGTCATAGTCATATGCTGGACTTCGGGTTTAGCGAGCTTAGCCGGACAGCGTATCTGTCTTCCTCGCATCATATGCATAGACATAGTCATAGTCATAGTCATAGTCATAGCCATAGCCATAGTCATAGTCATAGTCATAGTCATAGTCATAGTCATAGTCATAGTCATAGTCATAGTTATAGTCATAGCCATATTCATAGTCATAGTCATAGTCATAGTCATAGTCATATTTAGCCATATTCATAGTCATATTCATAGTCATAGTCATATAGTCATAGTCATAGTCATAGTCATAGTCATAGTCATAGTCATAGTCATAGTCATAGTCATAGTCATAGTCATAGTCATAGTCATAGTCATAGTCATAGTCATAGTCATAGTCATAGTCATAGTCATAGTCATAGTCATAGTCATAGTCATAGTCATAGTCATTATCATAGTCATAGTCATAGTCATAGTCATAGTCATAGTCATAGCCATAGCCATAGTCATAGTCATAGTCATAGTCATAGTCATAGTCATAGGCATAGGCATAGGCATAGGCATAGTCATAGGCATAGTCATAGTCATAGTCATTATCATAGTCATTATCATAGTCATCGGCATCGGCATAGTCATAGCGGGGGCATCATCATGCATGGCATGGCATGGCATCTTGGCATGGGAATTGGGATGGCAAGCCAGGGCTATTCGTATTGGCATGGCATGCGATGGCAATGCCATGCCTGTTCGTGTTGCCTCACAATCGACAATCACAATGAGGAAGCACGCCGATCAATTTTGGGGATTGATTTCCCCCCACCTTTGTCACGTATAAAAAGATAGTGGGATTAAGTGCTGACACAAGGGGGAAAATTCGAACCGTCGGGGAAATTTTGGGGCGCCGCGGAGCACCAGGAAAAAAAATCGGGCGGGGAAGTGTGGGGGAGGAGGGGAGAAAAAAAAAGGCGGGGGAAAGGGGAAGGGAAAAAAGGGGGGGAGGGAAGAGGGAGGGTAGGACGGGGGAAAAAGGAAAAGGGGGGTGAGGGAGGGGGGAAAGGGGGGAAAGGGAGGGGAAAGGGGAAAGGGGGGGGGAGAGGGGGAAAGAGAGAGAAAAGGGGGGAGGGGAAGGGAGAAAAGGGGGATGGGGGAAGTGGAAAGGGGAGGGGAAAAGAGAGGGGGGGAGGGGAAAGGGGGAGAAAAAAAGGTAAGCTCAAAGCTGACATAAGTATAAGATAGTAAGATGACATAATTTAATACTAGGACAAGATATTAAGATGACATAAGATAGGACATAAGGACATAAGATAGATCAAAAATTCCAAGCAGCGTTCGGAGCTGGGGATTAACGTCATTTCTATCCAAACGGCAGAGACGGTGCGGTGCGGTGTTGCTGTTGCCCAAATCGGATGCCCACCACGCACCAGTCCCGGTGTTTCTGGCAAACGCCAAAGCCACATCCGCCGGAAATTTCTGGCAAATCGCGGTACGCGGTTTCACCCCTTTCGCGGATGGGATCGAATTTCTGGCGTAGCCGATCGTGCGGACCTTCACAAACAAAGCCTCATACTCAGCAAATCTGACGGTAACAGCTCTTTTCTCGGCGGGCCATGTGCCAGAAACGCTGTAGCCCACTCGATTGGGTTGACTTTGGGCTTGCGATTTGACACCTCATATGCCATCGAACGATATGTATTACATGATGTGATAAACTAATATGTCCATACTGTAGATCATAAACTTCCATCTTCCTCAGCGTCAGGATCGAGGAACAGGATGCTCATGCTGGCTTCCTTCATCGGTAAACTGTAAATTCAAAATTGAAAATTCGGAATGGTAATCGGTGCTGATCAGCTAGCTGATGCTGGACTGCTGATGATGATGCTGCTGCTGGTGTCACGCTGATGTCACAATGACACTATCTCTATCTCATATATAACTCATCGTAATAAGAAAAAATCGGATCTCCACGTTTGCAAAACCCTCAATCTATATGACTTGGCAGAGAAATATGATTGGGTCCGATGTGATTTGGCTCACCAAAGATGAAGAGTATGGTCAAGAGGGCATGCCGATGACAGAACAATACCCTCTACACCAATCAGGATCCCTATGCATGACTGCTTACATCTCAGGCTCGGCGCTTTTCGCTGCAGTCATTTGTATTCCAATCCTTTGCAGTATTGCGTACGGTTTCTCACCGTTAGTTCCTCGTCAAGAAACAGCAGCTGTAGGTGGAGATGTTTGTTTCTCACGCTAGCACTCACACAAAAATGGCTATCGCGCAATCAACATATATCCCGTCTGTGAAAGCCTTGCAGAAGAACTCACGTCGGACGACCGCCGCTAGCCGCGCCCCACGCGTGCGTGTGCAAGCTGCCCTGGACCAGAACACGTAAGTTCTGTGGGTTCAATGCTGCAACCTGTCATTCCTCAGCAAAGGCAACGAACTCATCTTTGAGGGTTCAATTTTGCAGGTTTGGCTCTCAATGCAAGACGGCTGTGTTGGCAGCTGCAGCCCCTATGCTGGTATGCTTCCTTCTTTGCGCCCGCAGAGAATAGTGCTAGTGCCTCCGCACTCTTGACCCTCTCCTGGGAGCTCTAGGTTTCCGTTCAAACAGAGTAATGTTGGCTAACTCGTCTATGGGTTTCAGGTATTATTTTTCCAGTATGTCATTATGCCTTGACTGTGTGCTTGTCGTAGAGACGGAGCGCGTTGTACTTAGCACTCACCGCTGCGGTCCGTAAATTTCCAGGTGGCACTGGCGGTGAACACTGTGGTGCCACCTCCGGCTCTTGCTGACTCTATCGCAGTCCCAGACTCGGCGATGGTAACTAATATTTACCCCTGTTGTTTTATTCCTTTTAACTTCGCTCGCATAGATGTAACTCGATGCAACTATCCATAGCAGTGCGGTCTTCGCTAATCATCGACTGGCGCTACAAGCCAAAATTTCGCTTGCAAAGTTGTGTCTCGTCAACCGTCCTGAAGCAAAGTATGATGATTGTCCTATCAGCTTCGTGCCCAAATTGAGACCAGTTGTTTTTTCTCGCCTATGCCTCCCGAGGTGCTTTGACCGACTTGCGGCCAACGTAAGGTTCAAAGTCTTCGGCCAGACAAGAATTTCAAGCAGTCAGATTCGAATATTTAAAGCTCGGTTACAAAATACCCACTCTAGCTTCTTATTAGAGGCTCTCTCGGAAGTTTACTGTATCTGTTGATCACCGTGCAGACAGTAAAGCGTATCGCTCCCAAGCTCACAGACGACGGCCTTAAGATGATGTGTACGTCATTACCGCCCTCATCAGCCTTTCCCCCCCAACTTGTATATGTTCCCGGGAATGCTTCAACATTTCCACATTTTCGTCACTGCTGGTCTTCTCCTCTCCAGGGCGGTGAAACCACTGTACGCGAGATACGGCCCTGTATACATTGTACAACTACCTTTCAGGGCTAGGTTTCTGTTAGCCGTTAGCTGGTGCAACTTGTGGTCTTGCTCGAGACATCGCGAGTCTTCTCGAGAGCCATAGGTCACCTTGGAGTTCGTTTTCATCTCGCCTCGTGGACTTCTGACAGCCTTCGTCCAGAAGGGTAGTCCGTCTCGAAAGATTTACCCTGACGCTCGAATGAAACCCAGTTGCTCGCCGCAGGCACATATTATTACCCTCGATCTATCGTGTGAACTGCGTTTCTGCCTCTTCGAAGTCTTTTTTGTGCCGCCACTTCAGTCTCACTATTGCGTCGTGATATACGTTTGCAGACATATACATCTGCATAGGCTTCACGCTTGGCTGCTGTTGGGCTGGATCCTTAGCAGTAAGTGATCCCTCTCCCCGTATATTTCCGCAAGAACGTGTAAACTTATCGCCTTTTATCGCCTGTGGTGGATAGCATCACCACCATAACCCAGCTCTGTGCGTGTACTGCGGGAGGCACTTCAATCTATTTTTGCTCCACGCTCCTCGGTAAAAATGTATACGGGGATGCAACGTCCACACGGAAAACACGTTAGAGCTGAACGCTCCGACTGCGGGTCTTCCAATCCGAAAATGACTGGACGCATGGTCGGAACTCCCTGACGGGACGATCTCGCAGTTTTGGCAGGGAGATGGGGGCTTTGTATATAGCAACGTACGTATGTAGGTTGCGGTTCAAGTTGCGACTCCTGCATGTGTGCTAGTGAGGTCATTTTCTGCGCATCAGAAGCATGCGGCCACCGCTGTGCCGTTCCTCGGGTTGAATCAAAAGCAAACGTATAGGTTTAAAAGACTGTCCTCTGATTTATCTGGATTTTACGTCCTGGAACTGCGAGTATCCTTCAGACTTCCAAGCGAAATACCCGGAAGGGGGCTCTGGGCTTAGTTTTTGTCTACTGGACTCGATGTGCGAGCATTTTATAAGTGTGCTTGTGGCTCTGGATGGAGCACGGTCTAAGACATATTTGAACGGTCTGTTCAGGATCCCTTTTATGACACCGAAGAGTACCGAGGCGATGGCGGTGACGGCACCCAGCACTGGTTTTATGCTAAGGTAGGCTGCGCAGCTAAGGCGTCGAGTTGAAGGGAGTGTGTTGTGCGCGAAGTGGTTTAATCTCGTTGTTTACCCTCCGCTGCAGTCCAGGGAGCGGCTCGTATGCACAAGCGAGGTTTCTTCGTGACTCGACCTGCCTACGTGTGTGTGAAAGAGGGCACCAATCTTTGGAGATTGAATCATGGTCTGGTATATGGCACTCAGCAAGCTGTTTGTTGTAATACGCTTGATGTGGTGGTTGGGCCTATCTGTGCCTGGGGTATGTGTGAATGATGGTATGCCGTGGTCCTACCCTGCACCTGCTATTCTTGTGGGTTGTTCATCGGCTCAACGAGCCTCACGCCGTCCAGTGTATGGAAGCAAAGACCATAGCATCTCTGAGTGGTTGGCTTCTTTCAAGGCGCCGCCTGCTCCTTTGTATATGAGAAGGGCAGCATGAAATTACTCGTGTCAAAGCTTAGCTTTGGGCCGTTCGACCCCGGAAAATTTAGTTTTCCAGCACTCGGATATGTTGTGATCCACAAGTCTGGAGGCGTGCTTGCTGTTTGCGCTGCGGGTGGCATTTAATACTCTCTTTTACAGTCAGAGATGCAGAATAGCATAAAGATTATTTCTGGCAGAATAATCGATGGCTGTGAGGAAGAATACCGTCGTGCTTTTAGTCTTGTCCTCCCTGACACTTTTGTTCTATGCCGGAGAGACCTAACACGCGTCGGGTGCACTTGTTCTTGGGAAGGCGGAGGAAGATGCGATTGAACGCCGACAAGATATGTACCAGAAGGGGCTTGCTCAGAGCAAAGAGGTGGGTGTGCTTTTGCTACGAAGAGCATATTAACTGCAACTGCTCCCTCTGCTTGCTAAAGCTCATCTTTAATTGTTGTACAGACCTCAAGTATCTACTGTCTAAATATAAGGTTTCTTGAGAAGAGAGTGTCTTTGCTGTCTTTTATTAGTGCATGATTTTGTTGGGCGCTGGGCTACCCTGCAGGATGCAGAATTTGATGAATTTGGTCCCCTTGTTGGCAAGTGAAAAATCCCTCCTCACAACAAAAATTAAAACCTGAGGAACTTACTATCAGGGGCTTCATAGACAGGGGGATGGGAGACTTGCTGATAGTAACATTCTGTTGTAACACTTACGGCGAACCGCCACGCTTTTGAGGACAGCGAGTTGAATGGGCTGAACTTGAAATATTTCTCAATACCGCTGTTATTGAACTTGAAGATACATAAGGATTCACTTACTTTTCAAAGGTTTTGAGAACAGGGGTTGATTGGAACCATTTTAATAGTGCAGTCCTTGAGCCTTGACAACATATGGCCTCTCCACATTTCAGATGGCTTGTGGACAAGATAAGTAATGAGCAATATAAAGCATGCCAGTGTAAGGTAACACTTTAGACAAAGGTTTTAAAGTTTCACAGGGGAACCATACTTGTTCAAAAAATTATTTTGTGTGTGTCCCGGACGAACCGGTGAGGGTCTTACGCCAAAAACGTGCATGCTCAGACAGCAATGTTTCAACCTTATGTGTCTTGAGTTGATTTGCCGTGCTGCTAAGTTTTTATACTAGGTCATCCAGACCGGTTGTTATTGGTATCAAGGTACATGTTGCGTATAAGGTGATCATATGCCAGACTTCATGGGATTCCCTGTTGGGAATGGCACTCCGACTCTCAGAGTAGTGTACATATGCCAGATTTTAAGATATCATTACATATAGCAATCTATTTAATTTAACTATTTAAGGTGCATATCAACTATCTAATCAGCTAGCAAACTATTTAATTCAATAATAACATTTGTTATCAACTTTTCCAAAAAATCGGCATGACCCGTCTAAGACCTGGAAGGATTTTTAAATTTAAAACAGCAAAGCACAAAAAAATCATTACTAAAAAAGTACATTTTTAAATGTTTTCCCCAAGGCCACGTAAAAACACTAAATTATCATCAGCAGAATATTGAGGAGCTGATGGGAGGCTCGCTGTAGATACCGTACTACTGTACTCTGTGGGGTTGCGCCCGAAATATCAACAGCAGTGGTCTCGGGCTCAGCAACATGTTCTGCTGCTGTGCCATTCATTGCGACTGGCACTGGGGTTTCTGAGGCGCCAGCGGCACCATCAGCAGTCACAAACTCATGACACAGGTCATACAAATGCACAGGAGATGTGAAATCAATGATGGCCACCTCCTCCTGCACCTCCTCCGTGCCACGCGGACTTGACCCTCTCGCTCTGTTGCCGCAGCCATCTGCTCTGTCTGAACCTCGGTAAAATATCGACCCTCCTTGGGAAGACTGGTTCTGGCCTCTGGCATTCGTTCCCTCTGAACATCCTCCTCATCGGACAGGTCAGTCCGCTTGAACGGCATCTGACTGAGGTCAGAACTGGAATTGACGACCCGGTTGTTCAAATACCTGCACACGAAGACGTGAGAGTCAGCGATTTAAAAAAATCAGAAAATCGGACGTCAGGAATTTGCAACGCAGTATAATGTCATTATGTCATGTGACACATGGTAATTCAAGACAATCGTGTCATGTATAGTCGCGTGGCTTGTTGTGGGGTTTTACCTTGATCTGTCGAAGCTCGAGTTGAAGCGCAGGGATCGGTACGTTTGTAATATCGGTGTCGTCAGTGAGAGCGGGCATGATACGCATCTTCCAGAGGGTCTCGCAGCGCTGCTCCGAAAGCCCACGTCCATCCACAATGAAGTCGGTGGCAAAAGGTATATTTGCTAGAGCGGATCATTCGTTAAAGAGTGCTCTTGAAGTTGGCAAACTTCCTCTGCATGTGGAAGCGGCGGAAAATACCAATCTTACCGAAAATGTTGAATCTGATGAGTTCCATCCTTCCTTTCAGCTGCGAAGATCCATAGAGGATATATGTATCCAGGCCAGCCTAGATGTCTTGAGCGCTGACGTTTTTGTTGCGAATTACTGCATCGCGAAGTCTTGCTACATTTTTGTGACAATACCCAATCATCCCCGACTTAGCGTACACCTTGTTCGTGTATGCCAGGTACTTGACAACAATATTCCACGTAGTCCCTAGCTTGTTGACGCCGGTCCATCCGAGCTTCGCCTTTAACGCCGCATGTAACGTCGCCTTCGAGTTGTTTGAACCGCCGCAACATGCTTGAGCATACCAGTGATTTTCTTCGTCCCCTTGTTCATAAACGCAGGTGAACCAAGTGAGTACGCTGTCAAGGTAGTCGGCCCCCTTGTGAAACAGATACAGAGGTAGGTCATCCCCAAGCAGTGAAAACGTTATTGAGAATTCGTGATCGGGCTCGTCATTCTTCTCCTTACGCTTTCTCGCTGCTTTGTTTGATGCTGCAGGAGGTCTACCCGGACGTTTTCTGGATGCGACCCGAGGTACGAACATCTCATCTTCATCTTCATATTCTGCCTCTTCACTGCTGTCATAGAGGGCTGGCACGCCCGCCAATTCATCACCATCGTCATCATCCGAGTCCACAAGGGCTGGTAATGCCTCCTTACGCATGGCGCATGTTCCCTTCTGACGGATCTGTGTGGATTAGATACTAATCGGTTTCATGGCGGAACAGGAACGTGACATACGGCGCACGAACGTAGCTGGCGGCGGCATTTGAATATCATAAAACAAAACGGAAATAGTTGTCTTTTACACGCTTTATTCTCTAGCGCTTTGGAAGGAGGAGGTCTGATTCTTTTTCCTAGCAACTCGCCGATTTTTTTTTTGTCGATATACCCTCCCCTCTTCCCCCAACCCCCATTCCACCCAACGGCGATGTCCCCACATGTGGATTCGGACCCCCCCTCCTTTCTCCATATGCTCTCAGATATGGTGACGTGCTGCCGCCCCTAACCTACCTCAATATTTTGTCTACACACTATACTCTATTAAGGGCCATTTGCCTACGCTCACGTACTGCCATTGAATCAACTGCCTACGCTCATACTGCGATATTCGCCATTTGCCTACGCTCGTACTGAAATAAACCCTATATGTGTATATATACAGAGCTACCAAAAACTTTATTCTAAGCTTCATATCTCACAATTGAAATGCCAAAGGCACAGCAAACAAACAAACTCATTCAAATGCCCAAACATCTACCAAGATAAACATCATGCAAATTCCCAGCGTTCACCCATGCCGATAATCATGTCTAGCCCTGCAAGCAATTCCGTAGCCCTGCGAGCCGTGCAAGGCAACCACTATCCGCTGCAACCAATAGGTCGAAAAGCTCCGCGTGCTCCATGCCGCATCTGCGCCCTCCTGAAACGCAACCGGTATTGCCTGCGCTGTACACAACTGTCGAAGAACTTCCGCGCCGATTTCCCCAAACCTCCAAAAGACTCCATCGCAAAAGGCACAAGCGTGTGAGGCCAGATTGGTCCGTACAATGCCCTCTTGTCTCGCTCATGTACCGCCGCAGCCCGCATCGGCTCCCGAGCATCCCGGTCCACATACGAGGCACACCAAGGGAATGCAAGGCTCACGTCAATCACGATATGTCTGCCTCGTCCATCATGGTTGAGCATTGTGATGTCGGGTTTCCAATCAGGTGAATACCCATCATGCTTGCGATCCTCCACGATGACAAAAGCTGGATAAAAGACTTGCTTCAGCATATATGCCAACACAACACGAACGGCATGATGTGCCGTGATATCCCATCCACGCCGGTTACATACAAGGTGGTCGTTGCCAAAGGGGTCAATAGAAGCACCATCACATACACATGTATGCACACCACCTAGAACAGGCATCGGGGCACCCAATAGCAAAGCCAAGGCGACAACTGCCTGAGTGGGTGGAAGCCGAAAAAAAGGTGACTCGGGGATGGCTGCCAAGTGAGCAGTGGCGCCACGTTGGGAAAGGGAAAGCAACCGAGCTCGAGAGGCAGGCGCAGCTTGGTCAAATAAATCAAGCCAGTCGGACCCGCTCAAGACCGCAGAAAAGGTCCTTCTGCAGCTTAATTTTCGGCTGCGCAAAGAGACCCCACCCAAGCTCTGAATCCAACTCGGGCCAGCCCACCGACGGGAAGGGATGATCATATCTCCGGGCCTCAACCACTCGGTTGTGCGAAGTGTTAAGCGCTCGTAGTGAGGAATGGCGGCTTTGTTCCAACCTCCCCGCCGCCAAATCTTCCCCGTGACTGCAAAGACTAGGGAGGCAAAACTCTTCCAAGGCTGGCACCCCAAGCCGCATACGAGCCCACACCTGAGCCCAAGAACCTACCCGCCCTGCCAATGACAACCGTTGGGTGGATGAGAGACCCAAGCCCCCCGCCCACGCCGTGGGAACTTGACTGATGGCCACCGACTCCTCGCTCAACGGCAACGGGCATCCCAGAATACATATATATATATACATATATACACACACACACACACATATACCACGTATATCTTTATAGACTATACAATAGTGGTCACCATAGAGTCTATCATGATACTAATCTTATAATGATATGGGGAGACTGACGCGTGTATCAATAGAGCTTACTGCACTATACGCGCACGATGAAAAAATTACCACCGGTTTGCCTCCTTCATCGCCAAGCAGGTTTTATTCCCCCAAAACGGCTCTTTTTTGTCATCTGCGGGCTTGAACCTTCGTTACAATCGTGCACAATTATAGCTTGTTTTTCTCGACAAGGTTGTTCATCTGTGTTCCCTTTGTTTCAATTCCAAGAGGTATGTCGGACCCACGTGGCAAACTCACCTTGGAAATCCACTACTTTCATACACGTATATTCAGACATCTGCAGTTCACTCTTTGTGCACTGCAGATTATTCCTGGTCCATTTATAATACACTAAATATCTTAATCACATATAATTTACAATGGTCATTGCTGAGATGCGGCATGGTCTTCCATTCATTCCCTGCGATGTATTTGGTAACCGCATCAGACTGTAGCCATTACTGAAGTTAGCAGGTGGCTGATAGATGGGAATATGTGCAGTATGATGGAACATCCCATATGTTGCCAAGCGCTTTCGCGATGTGGCATGCCTCTGTGAATTTTGTGTATCCAAAGGAACACGTTTTGGTCTTACTGTTGCGACCGGGAAAGCGTACACTTACGTATTGTTCCCATTGTAATATGCACCATTGTCCCAATCTTTCTCATTATACACCTCTTTCCTGATGTATTTTTGCCACGACTGCAGCTTGCCTTTAGAGTTGTGTGAAGGTGCATTCCATGCTTTCCCATCGAAGAAAACGGGATCTAAGGGCACGTCCTTCTCCTGCAATCACAGACACATAACATCATGGCATAGTATATTAGAGCATCAAGCCACATAACATCATGGCATAGTATACTAGATATATACAGACACATAACATCGTGGCATAGTATACTAGAGCATCAAGCAAGTTGACATATTTTTCAATTTGCTCGATATCATCCGAAGCAGATCGTATCCTGGGGATATTTCATCCAATGTTGGCTAACTCATGCAATAATACCATACACCAACTTCTCAACTATGTGGTTTCATGCAGCTGAGCTTGATGCATTAATGCTTGATGGACAAATGTGATGAAGTCATTGATCCTTCCAACACCTTGATGGTTAAGGCAAAGATAGTTTCCTAAGAATGATTGAAAATGTTTCCAAAATAAAAGCCCCATCAACTCAAAACTTGCTTGATATTAAAAAGCTCGTAACATGTTTACGCTTACAAAACAAGCAAAACATACTGCAACCAACTGCAGTCGCTCACTGGTGTTCATATTACCTGCAACCCCCCTCACTGGTGTTGGGATGAGCTGAGTGTTTGAGGTTGTAGATGCCTTGAGCCCCGAGCCACAGTGTTTGAGGTTGCAGATGCTTTGAGCCCCGAGCCACAGTGTTTGAGGCTGCAGAATCTCCCTCACTTGTGTGAAAATGAGCTGCAGCCCCTCGCTGGTGTTGACAAGCGTTGTAACCCCTCACTGGTGTTGGTATGAGCTGCAACCCCCCTCACTGGTGTTGACATGAGCTGCAACCCATGTCGCCGGTGTTGAGAAGTGCTGCAACCCCTCTCGCTGGCGTTGCCATGAGCTGAAACTGTAGGAATTCGAGATTTTCGTTTTCACAAAAGCGAGCTTAAACTTTCTTTATCAAAATATATACTAGTTCGCGACTCGAAACGCCACAAACATTTGCGCGCCATCATTACTGATTGGGCGATCTTATGTGAAAGTTCGCGAAACAGAGTCCTACGTGTCACTGTCGTGTTCATACCGACCGCAGTGACACTCCTGAGTACAGATGAACTCATTACGCACTTCCCGATGGTCATCAGTGATCTGACGGCCACGATTAGTTCAGCAGATCTACAGATCTAGATCTAAGGGTTCCACAGGGTTTCTTTAGGGTTTCTTCAGGGTTCGAGCATCCTGACTACTGTAGAAGGTCTAGATAGTCATTCTTTACACCAAACTGATCAGCAGGCACTTGCAGATTCCAATACCCCTTCTAAAGGGTGACTGTCTAGTTGTCCTACTGCCAGTTCTTGGGAATGGTGCCCCTTCAGTCAGCAACATCCAGTTCTTGGGATGGTGCCCCTCCAGCTCCAGTTTATGGGGATGGTGCCCCTTCAGCTCCAGTTTATGGGGATGGTGCCCCCTTCAATCTTCAGACTCCAGTTCTTCAAGTCACAGGAATGATACTCGGGTACTCCAAGGAAGCTGCCCACTCGTGGGCCACTTGTGAGCTTATAGCCTAGTATCAGTAGGTTGGTGCCCCTCCAACTCCAGTTTATGGGGATGGTGCCCCCTTCAGTCTTCAGTCTTCAGGGTCGGAGTCCTTCAACTTCATGATGCCAAGCCTCTCCCTGTGTGTAAGGAAGGCTGGTAGAGGAAGAGGCTTGGTGAAGACGTCAGCTGTGTTGTCCGCCGAGGCGACGTACATGGCTTCCACAATCTTGGACTTCACGAGCTCTCTAATATACATGTTTCTCACCTCGATGTGCTTGGAGCGGTTATTGTTGACATAGTCAGATGCCAGATGAATGGCCCCCTGATTGTCACAATACATCGGTACTGGGATGCAAATGTCCACAAGGTCGGTCAGCACGTTAATGATGTACTTGACCTCTCTCGCACCTTCAGACATGGCTATTATCTCAGCCTCGGTGGTCGATAGCGACGCACACCTCTGCATGATCGAGGAGAAGATGAGCAAGCTTCCACACAAGTAGACTGCAATGCCAAATGTAGACCTCCTCGTGGTCTTGCAGCCAGCATAGTCAGCATCAGTGTATATGCTCAGTGGTAGTGCTCCACCAGCCAGACCCAGCCCCCTTGGCACAAAAGAGGTTGTCCGCAGCACCAGTTCGTGGCTCACAGTGCCCTTGAGGTACCTGACAACCTGCTTTAACGCCACAAAATGCTCCGGGCCATAGGACGCACAGAACCGAGAGAGAGCAGATACAGCAACCATGATATCAGGGCGCGTACACCTCGCAATCCACTGCAGCTGCCCAAGTAGCCCCCTGAACGGAATGGTGGCATCCTTGCCATCAGATGGAGCAAGAGAGCACCCTGGAGACATAGGTAGGCTAGCTGGCTTGGCATCCTTAAGCCCATAGGTGTCAATCATCTGGGAGATGTACCCAGACTGAGAGAGATATGCCACTCCAGGGCCCCAGCGCACGCCAATGCCCATCACCAGATCCAGCACACCCAAGTCCTTACAGGTATACTGTGAGTTGAAGGTCGTCACAAAGTTGTCATACCATGATCGACTGTTGGTGGCGCAAATGTAGTCATCCACATATGCCAGGATGATGACCGTGATGTCAGAGTCCCGAATGTAGTAGAGGCAAGGCTCCACATCACTGCGCCTCATCCTCTTATCATAACCCATAATAAAGGCATCACTGGTGTCAAACCACTCCTTGCCCGCCTGCTTCAGACCATACACCGCCTTGAGGAGCTTGGCACACGTCCTGCCCTGATACTCTAGCCCCCTAGGGAGCCTGAAATACAGGTCCTCCCCCAGGGTCGAGTTAAGAAAGGCAGTCTCCACGTCCATATGGTACACGTCGAGCCCCAGGTTGAGCGCCAGGATGATGACCAGCCTCACCGAAGACAACTGTGTGCATGGGGCAAAGGTGTCAAAGTAGTCAACACCATATTCTTGCTTGTTACCCCGCACACACACCCTTGCCTTGCGCTTCTGGAGCTGCCTGTGCTTGTCCAGTTTCACCTTCAGCACCAATGACATGTCCAACAGGCGAACACCAGAAGGCACATCCTCCATGTCCATCATCATGAGAGCCTGCTTGACCGTAACCAGGGTCTCAAGCTCGGTCAGAATAGCCTCCATCCACTCATCAACATCTGGCGCCCCCATACCCTGTTTGACCCCCTTGGGTTCAGTCACTCCATCTGGCAACACATCCACAGCTCCCAGCACACGGCTCCGCCACTGCTGCCAAGCATGTGTGCTCCGGAGGGAAGTGCACTTTTCCCACTGGCAGGTCAATGTGCGTGAAGTTTGTGAGTAACATAACACAGTATGGAACTGAGCTAGCTCCCACAGCTCGTGCGCATATAATGCCAGCCTCCAGCTTCTCACGCCCAGCATCCACCATGACCTCAGTGAACAATGGGTAGTTGACATTGAGGTCACCACTGTGTACAACTGAGCGTACGACAACAATATGCTTGGGCTGGCCATCCAGATAGTCCCGGAGGCTCACCCAACACGTCACATCCACTGCCTTCACCTTTAGCACCGCCAAGATCTCATCACTGTCATCAGGTAGATAGACCCCAACACCAAGAATACTATCCTCCAGTCCACTCGGGAGGGTGTCATGATATGCTGCATCTAACGTCGTCACCATGAAGTTGGTACTCAGTGGGGCCACTGCAGAGGGATCCCAAGTGGTGACCACCTTGCCCAGCTTGTCCACAACTTCATGGAACCTGACCATGCCAGACTTGACTATCTTCCCCGACTCAGGATCATACAGCAAGTAGGCTGACGAGACCTCAGAGTGGCCAACATACCTCAGTTGCTTTGCCCGATCATTGAGCTTGTGCTCCCTGCTGTCCGGGTCCACAAAAGCATATGCCAGACAGCCAAATACCCGAAGAAGTGAAAGGTCTTGGTGCTGTCCATACAACTTGTAGTAGGGGGACTTCTTGTGCAGGGGCTTCTCGAATGTCCTGGTCAAAATATACACAGAGTGTCGAACAACAAGTGGCCACATATCTACACCAAAGCCAGATGTTACAAGCAGTGCCCGAGCCATTGCTTGCACTGTCCTGTGGGACCTCTCAACACGAGCTTGGTTCTCATGAAGGTAGGGTGATCCATGACGTTGCTCAATACCTTGCTCCTTGCAGTACTGCTGTGTCTACCCAGCAATCATGGTAGAGTCTCCATCAGTGTGCAACACCATATGATACTTCTCGTCAAGCTTCATGCGGCTCCTGTGCTTCCTCACCTCAACCAGGAACTCCTCAAGTGCTCCTAGGTAGTCTGACTTCTTCTTCAGGAAGTACACGCATATCCACGCTGTACAATCGTCCACGAAGAGAACAAACCACCGGTACCCACCAGCACTGTGTCTGAATGGTCCACACGTGTCAGACCATACTAGCAAGCCAATCTCTTCAGCACACTCCCTGCCCGTAGGCTTCATAGAAGGCCTGATCGCTTTGGTGAGCCTGCAGGAAATACACCTCTCAGGACAACGCGATACCAAACTCTTGGCATACTGCGCAGTGGTGATACCCATAGGAACCTCCTCGTCCAGCATCTCCTGCATGGTCACATCACCAATATGTCCAAGCCGAACGTGTGCAAGCATCTTGGCATCAAGCTTCATCACTGTATGTCCATCCTTGTAGATCACCACCACCGGCCACTTGGTCTCCCTGACCCATACTCTGTCTTCCCCACACATCTCCAGGTTCTCCACATTGTAGCATGAATCCAATGGAGCCGAGAATATCTTCTCTCCAGCAGGGTACTCATGGATAATGGTAAACTGAGATGTGAACTGGCACCAACTGGCTGTCTCCCATCTGAGTAATACCAAGAGGAACTTGGTGGAGTGAGGCGCCGGATCAAAGTCACCGAGAGCCTTCTGCAGGCATCTCAGGATGGCGTCATGTTCATAAGGTGGGTTGCCATAGCAAGCTTCACCCGCCCAGTCCCTGCAGAAGCAAGGGTTGTCAGTTGTGTAATAACTGTCCAGGATGTGGTTGTCACTGGAGGCAAACAGCTCCAATGTGAAGGGCCCATGCTCCTCGATGTGCTTCCCAGCTTCCTCAAACTTCCAGTCTGTCTTGTCACGGTCAGAATCATCATGGTATGCTGCACAGGCCATGTAGGTATCCAAAGTGCCAGATATCTGATCTTCATATATGATATACTGGTTGCCAACTCTAGAGAATGAGAACGTCAACCCCCCATTGGATATCTGCCTGGCCCCAAAATCAACACTGAATCCAGCATCCTCAAGCGCCACCACAGACACCAAGTTGAATGGCTGTCCAGGAATACAGTGAGCACCAGTGAACTGCAGCCCAACAGCGCGCCCAGTGGATACATCCAGCTTGGCAAATGTGACCGTCCCGCTGCCCTCCGATGACACAGTACCAGCCTGCACCACACTGAAAGTGGAACTGGAAGTAGCATCAAAGTCATCGCCAAAATCACTCACGGAATTGAAGATGTGCTTGGAGGCGCCACTGTCTAGCATAGCCACCTGACCACCGCACGCAGTCAATGGTAGGGCTCTGGTGAACACATCAGCCGTGTTGTCTGTGGATGCAACATACAGGGCGAGCGGGCTGCCCACAGGATGGCCCCCTCGCAGTTCACATGCATCCTCATCACCAGAGTCACTCCCACCTGCAAGATCGGGTGCATCATAATACCAATCAGAAGAGCAGCAATCTTCAATCCCAGGCTCAGTGCCCGCGGCACAGAGGCGGTTCTTGCGAGGCGGATAGAACAGTCCAGATGCCCAATCATCAGAGGGGATGTCACCCACTCCTTCAAGGGGCTGCCACGAGTGCGCATCATCCTCCTCGTCCGAGTCAGAGGCATCCACCAGATCAGGCATAGTATCCGAAACATAACCATCATCACCCGAGGCAAAGTTAGAAGCCGAATCCAGAACAGGGATGGAGCAATCAGAGTCACCGTCACGATGATGACAAAACAGTCCAGATGCCCAATCATCAGAGGGGATACCACCCACTCCTTCAAAGGGCTGCCATGAGTGCGCATCATCCTCCTCGTCCGAGTCAGAGGCATCCACCAGATCTAGCACAGTATCTGAAGCATAACCACCATCATCCGAGCCAGAGAGATCGCTGAGATCAGGCACACAGCTGAGTCCAGACAATGTGTGACAGGCCCAGGCACGATGGCCAGCAGCAACCTGCTCAGGTGTTGTGAAACTGACACCAGAGTCACCCAGTGCATACACAGGTTCAGGCAATGGGTGAGAAGAGAAGGCATGTCGAAAATCAACCGGCTCAACACCATATATGACATAGGCATCCGGTGTGGGCACAGAAGTAGAATCTCCTCGGTCCGAAGACACATCACAACGATGAGAAGAACCCCCACAGGCATAGTCGTTGTGGTCTGAATCATCACTACCATCGGACGAGGAGTCAAAGTCCCACTCATCCTCATAGCCATATCCCAGCAAGGTCCAGAAGCTCTCAACCGCCTGCACCGTGTCTCGAGTAACCATACTGAGTAAAGTCACCCATGACTGCAGCTTCTCAAAGGATCCTTGTACCATGACCGGCTCCTTCTCAAGCAGATGCTGCAGTAGACTGAACTGCTCGGCTACAAGGTGCTTTGCACACACCATCTTCTCGTGGCTCACCACTCTGCCATCAGCAGGAAAGTGAGGACTCTCCAGCACTGTCACCGCCCTGTCCAACACATCCACAGAGCCACTCATGAACATACTATGCACATACTGGACTCCGAAGTGTACCATGGCTGCCTGGGGGATATCTGATACCCAGGCCCAAGATGTTGCTCCCTTCCTGTCTCCCATAGGGCTTGGGTAGGCTCAAGCTTCCTCCTAGGCAGGACTGTGCACAGAGTATCAATGTAGACAAACGAGTCGTACACTGGAGCCACAGGGAAATACTTGTGCTTGTTCAATAAGAACCGATGCTTATTGGGCTGATAGGGGTGTGACTTCTTACCAGGTCTCCTCAATGTAGAGCTCCCGCTCATAGGAGCATCAGACCTCCACTGATAGACCCCACTCATAGGCTGGTCCCTACTCCCCACAGGTAAGGGACCCTCAGAAGATGTAAGTCCATCCAGAACTGCATAGTAGTTGTGCAGGGAGATACCAGATTGAGACCCAATACAGTCTCCCGCAGTATAACCAGAGATAAATTGAGGCATGTCGTCAGAGAAGCAGGTAACCACGCTGTCCAGCTCACAGATTGCAAACAGAGCCTCCCCAGAAGCATCCACACGAGGGTCCTTCTGAGTTTCAGTAACAGCAGCCGCACGATTGGGTAGCTTCCCATGCTTCTGGTAGTCTTGGACCCTCTTCACTATCGCGTCCCTCCTCTTGGGATTCTTCTTGAGGTACTCCTCCCGTTTATCCTCGTGAGTCACAAAGCACTCCTTGGACGAGTGCCCAGTCATATGACACACCGGACACGGAACCTTCTTGAGCAACGCAACACGCTTCTGCTCTTCCTGCTTACGACGGTCCTCTACAATTCCAGCTCCCGTCTCCGTCGCTGCTGCTGAAGTAGCTATAACGTTGTCGTAGTGGTCACACACCGCATCATTTAGCTTCTGGAACGACGGCAGCTCGTCCCCAGAGTACATAGTGCGTACAAAGACATACGCCGGGTTCAAAGAATTCAGCACCATAGCCACAAAGACTGCCTCCAGGCTGGCAACATGAAATTTCTCACCGCCCGGCAGGAATTTGCTCGTGCACGCATATTCCTCCACCCTGTCGAGAATCTCCCTCGCATTCAGAAAGCCCTGCAGTGGGGGTGCGAGCGTCGCAAACCTCTTCGTGTCATCAAGCAGAGCCTTGACCTGCCTCACAAAGTACGCAGAGCCCGTGCTCCGACGCATTTTAATTAGCTGCCGCCAGGCTGAGACACCGTCCGCTTCAGTGCTGTACGACCGAACAACTGCGTTCGCCGTCTTGGTAGTCACGCTCGACAGAAAGTCATGAAACAACTGATTCGCTGCCACCGAGAACTTCTCGTCCTTTTTGATGTCCTCCAAGCCGCGCGCGTCCGATAAGAACAGCGCCAGCGCCCGATGTCGTAAACACGGTACAATTTTACCCCGGAACTCCAGCCACTTGCTGTCATTTTCTGCGTCCTGACCAGAATAAAGCTGGTCAGACTTGAACCCCTTCAACATATCCGTCAGAAGAGGTAAAGGTACGTCCACAGTACCACTCACAACTCGAGATTTGAAACTGGAACCAGAGATACCGGATTCCGCGGCCTCAGGAGACGCAATAGCATTTCCTGTCCCCGCATTCTGATTCGCCATAGGCGACTGGGGCACCGCTACTGCGTGTGCCAGGACCTGCATCATTTTCATCAGCTCATTTAAACGCGCGTCTTGCTGCGAAAATAGCTGTCGCTGCCTCTCATCGATAAGAGTTGTCAGCGCTGCAGAGTCCTCCCCTACTGAAATTCCATCTTCCGATAGTCCCTCCGAAAGGTCGCCATAGGTAGAATCCATAGGCGTTTCTGGCGGGGTCTGCTCTGCAACCTTGGCCTTGTCTTGTTTCGTACTCATTTCCGAAAACGCGCAGCAAAATTTTGCGTGATACAACCGTAGGTTAACACTTACAATGTAGTAAGTGGGCCCAAACCTGTAGGAATTCGAGAGTTTCGTTTACACAAAAGCGAGCTTAAACTTTCATTATCAAAAGATATACTAGTTCGTGACTCGAAACGCCACAAACATTTGCGCGCCATCATTACTGATTGGGCGATCTTATGTGAAAGTTCGCGAAACAGAGTCCTACGTGTCACTGTCGTGTTCATACCGACCGCAGTGACACTCCTGAGTACAGATGAACTCATTACGCACTTCCCGATGGTCATCAGTGATCTGACGGCCACGATTAGTTCAGCAGATCTACAGATCTAGATCTAAGGGTTCCACAGGGTTTCTTTAGGGTTTCTTCAGGGTTCGAGCATCCTGACTTCTGTAGAAGGTCTAGATAGTCATTCTTTACACCAAACTGATCAGCAGGCACTTGCAGATTCCAATAGAAACCCCCCTCGCTGGTGTTGGTATGAGCTGAAACCCCCCTCGCTGGTGTTGACATGAGCTGCAACCCATGTCACTGGTGTTAACTTCAGCTGCAACCCCCCTCACTGGTGTTGGTATGAGCTGAAACCCCCTCACTGGTGTTGACAAGTGCTGCAACCCCCTCACATTTTTGGCGTGAGCTGCAAACCCTCGCTGGTTTGACATAAGCTGCAATCCCCCTCGCTGGTGATGGCATGAGCTGCAACCCCCCTCGCTGTGATAACATCTTCGATCTTGGAACCACTCCGCACAAATGCCCTCTGCACGACGAGGCTGTTTACCTGTGCGCGCCGCAACACGTCCGGATCTTCCTCCAGTGCTTCGACTGGATCCTTCTTCGGCCACCATCGCTGCCCCCACAAAGCTCCTCTTGCATCAAGATTCAAAGTCGTCTTTGAAAATAGCTGAATCTTTCGGTTGCTTAAACTTGAAAATGCTATCCACACAAGATATTACATGAGACAGTGCCTTGTGCCAGGTGGCACTCGGCAGATCGGTTTGTGATCATGAAGACCCAGGTCCTGTTCAGCACACTCGGCATCCTATGCTTGTGGTGGTGCACACGTGGCAAAGCCCAAGTGGGGATATACAAGTTACTCATGAGAATGGCATCCCTGAGGCCAATGCAAATATGGACCGCCATGTAGTGTGAGATCCACATTTTCCTTAAACCAGCCACCCTAAGCCCATCGCCAGGACACAGCATATGTTCAGCTCTGCACATAACAACCACACCACGGCTTTTGTAGTGCATACGTATGGTAAAGCTATCGCAAGAGATCAAACTGAGCGTCATTCGGAGACGGACCTTAAAGGTGCTGAGCACGGCCACGGTAACTTCGGGACTCAACAAGTCTGGCACCTCCTGTGCACGCCACATCCTCTGGTTGGCGTTGGTACTTCACTGTAAAAGGTGCACGCAACACTGTACAAGTCGCAATAAGATGCAGCGGCCGAAGAAATCCGGAGGTCGGCTGCGCAACGCGGCGTCTGAGACAACGCCTTGCGAAATAAGCTTTGCAGGCTTGGCCACCGCACCTGAATCAAGGCATCAATATCTTTCGCCTCCGCAAGGAAAAACTTCACCTGCTCCACGTCCCTCTCCAGGTCCGAGGGCGACTGCGCAGCGCCCCATAAGACGCGGCTTAAGCTGCAAGACAGTCTGGAAATGCAGCTAGAGAGGTATCAGTTGGGAAACGGCGGTTTAGGGAGCGACTCAATCCGCTTATGTGCCCCTTTCCGATCGACCAGGGTACAACTCTAGCCTCAGAAGTCTCCCCCCTCCCGCCTTGTCATGAATCCAACGAAGCAGAACTGAGGGGCTAAACGTCAGAGCGAGGCTGGAAAAGTGGTTGAGAGCTCTTTGCGAGGCTTCTCCTTGGCACCGAGTCCGCACAGATGACCGCAAGGTCCGCGCGCCTCCTAGCCTCTAGCAAGCATGCGCCCATAGTTGTCTTGCCAATTGCCTGGGATAGAGACTGCCTATGCGATAGGTGCGCAGCTGCCCTCGCGCCTGGCAGCTCAGCAGGGGCACCCACTACTACCGGGCGCCGGATACCCGACATTCAACTGGCTGGATATTGATGTGCCTCGATTGCTTCGTGACAAAGCCTCTTGATGTCGTGCACGTCTGTTGCAGTGAGTAGCCGCAGCACGCCGAGGCTCGCTCGCTTCGATGCCAGATGCCGCCACGGAAGCTCAATATCAGTTGGGAGTGATTCACCTTCATGATTATGCGGGGGTTCTTCTCCAACAGCCGCTTCACATCGAGTTCAGAAAAGTGCATCTTGATCGCCATGACATTATTCATCACCTTGTTCACACTCATTGACATCTCCGCCTGCGCGGTAGATTGCCGCTCCCAGTGACTGCCAAGCGAACGCTGCTTACCTCGCCTTTGCGTATGCTCTGCCCTCAACTGCATCAACGCAGGTTCGCGAAACTCGAGGGCAGCGAAATGGAAACTATGCTACGCAGTCGAGCAGGGCTACAGAGTTCTGTTAACCGAGGCGCTTCTTCGGTAGTTTTTCTCATCAGGCGAGCGGTGTGTGATATGGGGGCGTTGGAGCAGTTGACTACCCATTCCGACGCCTTCATCTTGTCCATGTTGGGGCTGAAACCCAAGAACAGGGTGTCCATGACATCGAAGTTGGCATACATATCTTCCTTACAATATCCCAGCTTGACCCCAGCCTGCTCGGCACCGCGGCACGTCGATGGCAAGGACAGCATGCACCGCAAAAGGATGGCGTAACGGACAGCGGCAACGTTAGGTAAACTGAGGCACTTTGAGAGTGAGGTACAACGGTAGTCACCTCCGCGACTTCCTGCAAGACTCTCCGTTTGTGCCTTGCATCCCAGTCCTCGCGACTAAGCAAGCTGGTGCTCGTCAGCGACGACACGTCCGAGCTCTCGGAGCTACACCGCGTGGAGAACGAGAGTTTCAACCTGTGAACAAAATTCAGTCCCCGGTGATCCACCCGTTTGCGATAGATTTACTGCAGATCGCCCAATACAGTATTTTGACCTGTACTGCTTTACTGCTTTGCACTCCCTATGATCGAACCCGGTTGGTCACGAAGCACTTGAAGTGCTACTTCGTTTCTATCGCAACAGTGATCCGAATATCACTGCAGTCAATGTTCAGAGCGCGTTTGTGTTCTTTACGTCCAGTCCGCGAAAGATATGACGCAGGCCATGAGCGCCCCGTTTCTTGGAGAAGCAGAAGCCCGGTCAATAAGTTTGTGACCCGGAATATATATTTTGCTCTCCTTCCCATCATCATTCGCAAAAACGCAGCAACTGGCGCGCCGCACAAAGACCAAACTATTCCTTTATCTTAGTTCGGTTGAGGATTTACTGCTATATGGAAGCGTATTGGGGCATGGATATCCAGTTCGGCAGTAAATATAAAATGGTCGCATCAAACATTGGTCTTCGGATCGGGCCTGTAGAATACTTTTGCAAAAGTACTGACAGTACGCTGATGCAGCCTTCAGGTCGGAATGGAGGGCATCGCAATTTTGCAGTTGTCTTTGGCGGGCTTTTACCGGGAAGCAGAAAGCTTTCCGCCACGGTTGCCTTCTGGGCGAGTAGCACGGCGACCGCCAGGGGTCCAAAGAGGTAAGTGACGCGCTTGCCTGGAGCAAGGACTTAAAGGTCCGGCCAACGACAGCATCTTTTTGTAAGGAAGCTCTTTCCCACAGCCTGAGACTGCGACGCTGTTCAGTTGCGACGGAGCTGAGTGTCAGGTATCGCAAGTGACTGGAGAGGACTTTCAGTTGAGTAGAGCTCTCGCGAGTTGTAAGTCACAGCGTCAGGTAGTTTTGCACGCTTGCAGTGACACCACAGGAGTGCAGTCCACTTCAACTCCCAACAGTCTCAGTGCATAAAAAAAAATTAGGCAGAAACGCAGAATAGACCCATACAACGTATTTATTGAAACATCAATACATCATCGAAGAACACGCGAGACGTGGTGAACTGACGATCGAATGTGCCCTTATGCTTTTAGGAAATCCACGTCATCGCCACGTCACGATAATTTATCGTTCATCCAATAGTGACCCTCGATCGGCTGGCCCAATTCCTTGCGGATAGGAATCGGATGTAATGGTTTGCTCAAGCAAAACTCGCGTGTCGCGTCTGCACAAGGTTCGCTTATTTTCTTGTAACACAATTGACAATAGAATACACACGCCACCATCGTAAACAACGAATATTATGACGTGGTACCAACGCAAGTTCAACAGTAAAACTTTTTCTTGAACCTGAACCTCCAACCAAGTCAAGCCAATATCGTCGTGAGGAGGGTAGGTTGTGCACATCGATTTTCTCTCTGACAGTGTAATGAATATGCTACGTATGACTTGAAAGGGTTGCTCCTTCCAGCACCAAACTTGACGCCCTTCAACAGTTCTGAGCATCTCGATTGTATACAGGTGTACTTGACCTCGCCAGTGCTCAATTTCTCAAGTCGCGCGACCAACAATGAGCACAATGGTCCTTCGTGTTTGCGTGATTTTCGCGTGTGCTCCTGTCGCCTTATCGGCACAAACGGCAGGTAAACAGACCTGATATTTTTTGTGAAGAACGAGTCCCGCTTCCAGGGTTCAAGCTTGTAGATAGATACTTTAAGCGTAACGTTCCGAGAATTATCAGGACCTTTGGTCTCACGCCGCCGTGTCTTTTGGGCATACTTTTGAAAATGTTCGACGCGAAACAATATTGAAATTTGCACGTATAAAGGCCTTTTAAGTTGTGAAAGCACTTGACCTCGAGCTTTGCGTAACTTTTGGGATGTATGTTGTGCAGACCCGTCGCCTCCAATTTGGCCGCAAACCTTTCACGCGACCCTGTTTCAAAATCGATCAGGAAACCTCGCAATCGTTGACCTATGGTAGGCTTTCTCGTCGGCTTGTGTGATGTTGTCGTTGCGTTTCCTGGGACGAGCTTCCAGCCACAATCTGTCTTGAGTCTTGCGACCATTGTAACAATACACCCGAATCCCGCGGTAAGAGGTGGCAACGTAAGCGGCAGAAAATCGAGTACAGTTGCACAGTTTGGGAAAAGGCAACGAGAAAAAAAACCTGAGTCTTGGGCCTCCCTCTTCACTTCGTCAGCCCGATGTTTCCTTTCCCCCTTCTCTTGCCAGCGGCCCTATCACCCCTACGATGCGTGCTCCTCGGCTGGATTCTCGTGGTGCTTTTGGAAGAGACTCAGCACTGGTGTCTCTGTGTACTAATTTGTTCATTCCTGACTGTCCAGCGGTGTCCACACTCTGCCGTCTTGCACCCGGAACTTGGTCCGGGTTCTGACGCCGCCCTTAAGGGGAAACAAATGTCGTTACTTGGGTTACCACTTTTTGCTGGATTTCTGACTTTCAAGGATGCGATGCCCGTAAAGCCCTCTCTGCCCACCTTCATCCCCGAACGACGCCGTCCCCAAGGAAAGTAGTTGTATGCGCAGACAGAGGGCTGTGACCGTTGGAGCACACAGGTACGACTGGCCGGGTGGCCGAAACTTGAACCTGATTCACAGTCAGCAAGACGACCAGGGAGGCGTCAATCAGGGGCCTCTTTACGATATCGAATGGCAAAACGGCACCACGTACTATTTCAGGTGTGTTCAACCTTCCTGAAGCCATCTCATCAGCTTCGCCGATAATGTAATCTTCGGATATTTAAAGCTATATTATATTTTATATATCACAGCTGAGGGCCTACTTACAAATTGCCATTGAGTGTGAACGTCTCGTGAGCTACCGTATATCTGCGTGTTTCTACTGGAGAACATAAGGTTCCCTGACTATCACCATATCAGGTCAGGAAAACCCCTCTCCGCGTGTGTGAAAGAAATGGCCTCAAGCGCAGCTTATTCTTTAGTCTTCACCGCAACCATTTTCCAGAACAGTCTGGACTCTGGCGTAGGATGATCGAATATCCAGTGCAGACACACTTGGCAAGGAAACGCTCATACGTCTAGGGCTTCTAGAATGTGGATACTGGCTCGCACTTCAATCGGGTATGCGCAAAAGGTCTGTGGAGGAGACCTGCACCTCTATGAAATAGCGTTTGTGGGGTGTGAAGTAGAAGCCTGTGGAGGAGACCTGCACCTCTATGGAAATAGCGTTTGTGGGGTGTGTAAAGGCCGATGATGCAGACCTGCAAACCTATCGAAATGGGCGTTGGGATCCTTACCCCTGACTGGTTGAACGGAGCAAAATACCTGGGCACGGAAATTGTGGATTTGTACAACTGCACGGTTTGGGCTAAGGCGAACTTCATCACCTATTATGCAGAAGTAAGCCATGAGATCCTTCGAGTCACGATTCTCGAGACCCTTGCCACATTTCTGAATTTATGAAACACCGCTCATAAATAGCCCAACAAGAAACACTCACCAAATCCTGAGCATTTTGCCTTTGCATGCTGCCAAGCACAAGAACTTGTGTATCCGACTCTTAAACTTGTTGCATGCGAGCTATTCATTTCCTTCTCTGGACAACCCTATCCGATTCAACCGTGTATCCTCATTTGTTTTTTCCATCCAGCCTTGCACACATCCAACCTACGCATATCCCCAACTATTTTTTGTTGCACTCTGCTACGCTCCACGGACTCGATTTTTGCATGCTCAGCATTACGGAGGTGGGTATGTGTGCCACATTGTGCTGCTGGCTGCATAAGTATGAATCCTCTGGGGCATCAGTGAAGAGTGCAAGGCAGATTCTTCATTTACGGGCATGGCGTTATGCCTGTGCGTCTATGTCCTTTGCTGCACTGTGTCAGTGGGGAGGAAGTCAAGAATATAGACGCCTTCCTTGAGGGTGGCGTAGGTCTTTTCCTGTCGTCCCTCGAAGCGTGTTTAAAGATTTGACTGCTTATGACTACACTTTTGGGTATGAAAAAAGTCAGTTGTTATGCATAGATTGCATCTCGTGTTGAGTGGGCCGACAAGAGGAAGCGATATATGTACAGAAATCAGATTGTGATTCTCCTCGATTGCTTGAGTGAGAAAGGCACATCGAGAGGTACCTTTCGATGTGCCTTCGAAAGCATCCAACTCCAACGAGCGCATGTTTCGGCCTTATGTGGCCGTAGGCATAAACGACCTGTTGACGTTAATGCTCTTTGCCGGCTTGGCAGATTGGAACGAATCGGCCGGTGAAGTGGACATTTTTTGATGGGATGACCGAGCACCTGATTGTGTATGAACCCAATACGACTGCTTCAAGCTCCACTTGGCAGCTCCCTAGATATTGCTTCGACAAGGAAAGTTCTTGGAAGTCCGCAGATATGCAGGTGTGGATTCTGCACAATGCCTTCTTTTTCCTTACTTCCATACTAGTGGTGATGTCATCATCACTAGCAATCCACGTACATTAGTCGTTCATAATGGGACGATCTTCACAACACGCAGCTCATCGTAACACGCTGCCCATCATGGGGGCCGGAGAGGCAAACTATGCACCTAGAAAACAACACTTCTTGCAAATGCACGGAAAGTGGTTCTCAGTGTTCACTCTCTGGTTGTGTAGTGCTCCTACTGCACTCTCAAATTCGTTGGACATGCCATCAAGGAAGTGCATATTATGCTTGCAATGAGTATTTGATGTGTGCTGTTTACAGGAGGGCTCTTCGCCTCCCCTAATGTCCTCAATCACCCGTATACAACTGCAACTGAATAAAGAAAGGAGTTCAGGTGCCTTATATCGAACATGATAGAACTCACCAGCCGGTTCTTAAGACTGCATTATCGTCAATGTACAGTTATGAGAGCACATGGTGCCGCCTACTGCTTTACATAATTGTGAAGATGTTGGTTGCTTATTTTCAATTTACCCAACCTATTATCATGATTCATCAAAACTTTAGAACCCTTTAAAAGAGCAAACTGAAACAAAAATATGCGATAGGAAAATTCGTAAGCGATGATCATGTGTCGTAATATGTTTAGAACTATTGTATTTTTTGCAAATCCCGCTTTCGTCATCGAAAGCATTCGTTCTCGCACAGTTTCAGGGGGAAGGGACTTGAGAAGTCATGGTTAGATCGAACAATGCCCTTGCACGTGTGACACTGACTCATGCGCATGTGACACTGACTGAGTGACTGCTCATAATGACGCTGGCGTGAGGACGCAGACAATGAAAAATCATGAGACGGTCCCAAAAGTGGTCGAACTCGCCAAGTCTAGCCGAGCACACGCAAGCGAGATCGACAATTTTGAGGCATTTCCCGGTCATCCCCAGATTCGAGCCATATTCACGCGTATGATACGGCAAAGCCTGCATACGCGTATCCACATGTATGGCACGGGGGCGCCAACCATATTGGCAGAGCTCAGGCTAGGTCCAAACCCGAAGTAGTTCTCGGACGGTCTCGCGGGACTCGGCATGTGCCAACCGCTCAACGTGTCTAACATTACTCTTGTCCCCCAAGCTTATGGACTAAAGTAGACATCGTAGGGTTTGTAACATTCTGGGGTCCATAAGGCATACGCCCATACGTTTCTCCGAGGCTCAGAGCGTGATCAACTATAACGCTGACCCTCGCGTATCGCAGCGAGGCCGCGCACACGCGCAACGGCCGCACCTCGCAGAAACACTCTGGGGACATTAAGCGTACAATGTGTCTAGCGTAGGGCATCGAGCGAAGTGGCTACGACCTTAGGGGTGCATATCACCCTCATTGAATTAATTAAACCTAAGGCCCCGGCCGGACCATTACATAATTAAATCTAAGCAAGGAGTGGTATCGAGGTTAATAACACCTATCGTCGGGTTTTGATAATCCCCAAGTCCCGAGCGATATGATAATTACTAATGAGTTCTCGACCGACACGATAAGTGACAAACATTTATCGACTGATATGACAATTGCACGTGGCTCATCGAACGATATGAATAACTACAACAGAAATATCGACAGATAACCATATCGATATCACGAGATTAAACACGCATACGTGACCAGATATCGATATCTGGTGTGCCTAGTCAAAGTTACATTGCAAGCACTGCAAGTGATTGTGTGTGGGGGGATAATCATTATGCTATTACAATTAATGAGTGTTGGTGGATGCCATCATACAGTGTTGAAGGGTCCGCTCCGTGGTCGTCGAACCCTTACCATCCGATAAGCCATATGCAGCGATCATGGGGCGAATGCGGATGCGGTTTTTCTGCGCTTGCCATCCGCCATCGGAATGCAAAAAAACGAGTAATGACTAGTAAACGTAAAGCAGTTTGAGCTTTTGAGTGAGATTTTGCCTCTGAAAACCCCAAATGCTTGTGGGCATGGCCCAATCAACATCCATGATGTCGAGATCGTCCGCGAAATCCTAGGTGAGCGTGTGCGTCAAAGGGTAGCTAATCCTAGCACACGCGCTGCGCCCCGCTGCGCACCAAGGTTTCAATCTTAGGGAAGAAGCGTCGCTCAAATCCGCCGCACTGGCATGCACCTCAACCTCCTTTGTTCATTCCTTCCGAGTTCCGACGCCTCACCGCAAGGGGCAAGGCGACCACGACACCACCTGCATCCGCGCGCCGCCCCCTTTGTTAGGGCTATAGTCAGCCATTAAGCGCGGCTAATCCTAGGCAAGAAAACCCACTTTTAGCCTATAATATATATGCTATATGCTATATGCTATGTGCTATGTGCTATATACAAAGAGTTGTATATATATATATATATAAAAAGAGGTATCATAAATGACCACTTCCGCGACTCAGATGGGATGGATGTTGTACTGGTCCCCACACGCCGAATTGGGACGATGGTCGGGTGCGAAGGGGGGGGTTTCGTTCGAACCAATAATTACACGGTGCCTGAAACGCCGAATTGGCGCGAATTTATAAATTCCTGAGTGCTTGGCTTACAGAAGCTTACATTGAAGCCGATAGCCACTGTGAAGCCACTGTTAAGCCGGTTGGTTGAATTCGCGAGCGCCATCCACGGCATTACTTCGTAAGCTTCTGCAATGTTTTTAGACACAGTGTCTCGAGAATTTTCGCGCATGAGCGTCTCAAAGCCGAGCGTCAATGGCGCATACGCAAATGGCGGTATGTGCGATTATGCCGCATAGTTGCTGTCGTGTAGCCGAACCTATTCGCAACTGATATGGCGAGCAATAGAAAGTCGTGTTCTATCCTAAACTTTGCGGCCAACGATAAGTGTTCGCGCCGTGTCTCTAAGCAGGCAGGTTGCAGCAACGCGCTCTTGTTGCCCCAGCAACCTCCTTTTGATAACGACTGGCGACATCCACGCGGAGCTCCGACTTCAATAATACAAACTGATGCGCCGACGTTGCGGGATCAGAGAAAGAATAATGGCGTATCTGCTTTCTCGGCTTCGGACAGTCATTCTATCATCAATGTAGAGCGACAATTGATAGTTGAGACAGACGGCAATGACGCTGCAACTAATCAACTCCCCGCGAAGTGGTTAACAAGGAGAGGCCGTTCAAGATCGGAAAGTTGCACAGCCGATGATGGTACGCATGCACACGCTTATTGTGAATTATCATATTAGTACGGCAGATGTTAATTCTGGACATAATGGCAACGTATGCGCTCTATAATAATGGTAATAATACGCGCGTCGTCCGTGTAGCTATGCACAAACATATGCGCACCATGCAGAGAGTGCGCATTGTGTCAGTTGTGTGCGGCGACATGACGCGGTGTTGGTGATCGGATATATATGCTGCAGCCCAAGCGCATACCGCCAATAACATCGCCACGACTGCCATCGACACGGCTGCAGAGGTGTTGCATGAAAGGGAGCTTTGAAGTTCAGATCGTGCTACTTTCGAAGTGACGACTACCACACCGCGCAAACGACCACTGCTGATGGTAGTTGCATCAGATGTAAATGTGGAGGTGACATCTCCACATGGCACTTCGACAACACTATCTAGTTACAAAGAAGTTGGGGAGTATATATCTCATAAACAATGCGAGGCGATCAACGAAATGCACTCCGTGTCGCACGCCGACAAACATCGTATCCGAGGTAGGTCCACGCTCATTACATGCACGCACACATATGTGTTATTAACTTTGATGCTGACTTACCACAGAGGTGACACAGGCGGAGGGCTATGGGGATGCGGCCAGAATTTCACATCATATAGCATGCGTATATCAGAAAGTCCGGGAGGCCGATGCCCCTGATTTATCTCCAGAGCAACGAAGGCATATGCTTGACATCTCCACGTACAATGTGCTGAGCGATCAAAGCAATGCTGTCACGGCATTAGGAGTAGTGAAATTCTCGGCAGCATCGCATCATCAGATGCATCCCGAGAGAGTTATTATAGCTAGTGACTAGTATAGCTAGTGACAAAGCAGGGGATTATGTCGGTGCCGCATTATTGTTTGGTATATTGGTCGAGGATACAATGGACAGCACCGGCATGTCATTCTGGAGGCACACTCACAGCATTCCAGGAGAGGGAGAGAGTAGAAACGACATGAAAGGTGGTCAGTTCAGCCAACACTTGAAGCGCATGCGTCGACGCGGGGGCGAAGGCTCCAATCAGCAAACCGCAAAGGAGGTCACGGACTCTTTGGACCTCCTACCCATGAAAGGCCTTGATAATAAGGCTGTCTATGTTCCCATACACAAATTGCCCGAAAATACACAGCTTGATAGCATTCATCATCTTCAATCGAAATACAATGTCAAGGAGCGAGAGGGTGGGCCAGAATCAAATATGCTCCGATGTTGGATTTTTGGGGGCATCGGACTTGGTACTGTCGTCAAGGTGGAGATTCCAGCGGAAGCAAACCTCAAGGTAAGCTCGTGATCATGTGTGTGCTCATGTGTGCTCATGTGTGCTCATGTGTGCTCATGTGTGTAAGTGTACACATTAGTATTCACTCTGGCTTACCACCACGCATTGTGTGTAAGTGTATGCGTGTAGTTGAAGATTGCAAAATACTTAAATGTGTGTGTGTGTGTGCGTGCGTGTGTGCGCGCGTGTGTGTGTGTGTATGGATGAATGCATATTGTTATGTGTTGCGGGCTGTGTGGCTTTAGCATAATTTCTAAATTAAGTATGTGTGTACTTGCTATGTCGTATACTTGTGTAGACTGTGATGTAGCAACTTTTCTAAATTATTTATGCTTGGATTGAGTATGTATACTTGTATATGCTGTGATATATCACAATGTGTATACTTATACTTGGATTTACTAGGTATACTATCTTGCATATGCTGTAATATGTTGTGTCTTTAGTAGCAAATTTCCTAAATTATGTAGGCCTGGATTTACTATGTATACTTGTATAGGCTGCATGGGTGATATAGCATTTTTTTCTAAATTAAGCATGCTTGGATTTTCTCTGTATACTATCTTGTATAGGCTGTATTATGTTGTGTGGCTTTAGCAACTTTTCTACAATAGAAGTGTGATTGGATTTGCTATGTATACTACTTGTATATACAGCTTATATACAAGATAGTATACATAGCAAATCCAAGCATACACAATTTAGTTTATGCAACCTACTACTATACAAATGTACATAGCAAATCCGAGCATGCCTAATTTAGACAAGTTGCTAAAGCCACACAGCCTGCACAGAAAGCCACACCCCCCCACACCGTAATATGCATCCATTCATACACATGCCGCACAAGCATGTTCACACGCGCGTGCGCACGCGCGCGCGCACACACACACAACACTGCACAAAAACAAAACAAGGTTGATTACTTAATTATTTTGCTGGGTTTTGATGAAGTCTAGAATCACATTGCCAACAAATATGGATAGAAAATTCTCCGGGGGCAAGTTGCCTAATAATGATGCAGTGATGTTCACAATGACAATTATGCCACAACCTATACATGCACGCATAGCAAATCCGAGCATGCGTAATATATGAAACATGCTAAAACCACACAGGCCGCACCACACATACACACATATATAACAATATCAGAATCAGAGATCAGAATCAAGAGGGTGGAGAGGATGCTGGCATCGACTCAGTGGTTGCACTGCCATTTGTTGTGTGTGGCCGAGGCATGGGGCGAGGGGGAGCTACATCATCTGGGGTTGCACCACAACCTGTCGATCGTGGACGAGGCAAGGGCCGAGGAGAAGCTGCATCGTCATCAACGGCGGTGCCGCAAGTTGCTGCTCGTGGCCGAGGCAAGGGGCGAGGGGGAGTTGCATCATCTGCGGCTGCACAACCACCTGTTGCTCGTGGACGAGGCAAAGGGCCAGGAGAAACTACATCATCTGCAGCCACACCGCAAGTTGCTGCTCGTGGCCGAGGCAACAAGAGGAAAGTTTGATCCGCGGCACGAGTATATATTATGCACTTGTAGACCATATCATCGAGAGTAGAGCAAAAGTGGCAACAAGTATGTGACATGGACACACTCGATGTGAACACACAGAGGTCGATTATGTTGTTATGCTAGCGAGGAGCGAGAACATAAAATGTGTTTTATGCTATAAACCCATGGATGTGATATGGGCGATCCAATAACTCACGTCATGGCATCCTGCCATACATAATGCTATGATGAGTAGTAAGCATTTCAACATAGTTTGATATCTTCATTGATGGATAGATTGTGACGAATTCCTCTGATCGCTTGATGAGATGAATATTTTTATAATCACCGCTGCACAAATAATAAACGAGTGGCCATCCGCTTCATCCTGTCTGCTCCGATTACGTACGCGTCTACGCGATCGTGTGAATATGGGAAGATCTTAACATGCATAAGTCATAACCACAAAGAACATCAATTCCCTATCCTCTGAGGTTTTCATCACACTCATAATAAAGGGCCCATTGCACGTTCACTTATTGCAACGGCGAAAGCTGCGTGATGCCCGCTTGTAGTACCTCGGACCTCCGCTGCGGGGAGAGCAACGCGGTTATGCTCATGTCGACGCAGCCGATGCAAAATTAACAGGCAATGCATGCAGTGAACAAAATTTCCGGTGGAATGACACCGATCCGCATCCGATGCCAACACGAGGCCGCCGCGAGGGCGACATGCGTATAGAGCATACACAACCCATGTCGTCTCATCTCCACCATCCTCCATCTCGGAGTTGTCACCACCAACATGAAAGTTAGTTCTCAAAAATGCTAGACCGTAGGAATCGCGCCCCATATGAGCGCTATCAAGGTGAAAGTTGCTAAAATGTGGCTAAAACTGCAATTTGAGTCCATTTTGGGACCTTAAACCCCAAATTCGGGTTATTGTACCATGCAACTGACATATGCGGACATCAAATATCGGATTCTCAACATATAAATTGGTTATTCAAAATGCTAGACCGTAGGAATCGCGCCCCATATGAGCGCTATCAAGGTGAAAGTTGCTAAAATGTGGCTAAAACTGCAATTTGAGTCCATTTTGGGACCTTAAACCCCAAATTCGGGTTATTGTACCATGCAACTGACATGTGCGGACATCAAATATCGAATTCTCAACATGAAAATTGGTTCTCAAAAATGCTAGACCGTAGGAATCGCGCCCCATATGGGCGCAATCAAGGTGAAAGTTGCTAAAATGTGGCTAAAACTGCAATTTGAGTCCATTTTGGGACCTTTAAACCCAAATTAGGGTTGTGGTAACATGCAACTGACATATGTGGACATCAAATATCGGATTCTCAACATGAAAATTGGTTCTCAAAAATGCTAGACCGTATGAATCGCGCCCCATATGGGCGCAATCAAGGTGAAAGTTGCTAAAATGTGGCTAAAAATGCAATTTGAGTCCATTTTGGGACCTTTAAACCCAAATTAGGGTTGTGGTAACATGCAACTGACATATGTGGACATCAAATATCGGATTCTCAACATGAAAATTGGTTCTCAAAAATGCTAAACTATAGGAATCGTGCACCATATGGGTGAGTACAAAAAACAGCCAATCCATCCCATCTGAGTCGCGGAAGTGGTCACATATTGTATGTCGCGCTGCATGTAGATGCACCACGGATCATGCGCCCTCAAATGGTGCGTCCCCTGAATATGATAAATCATCGCAGGTGCGCATCGCACTGACGAGCTAAAATCATCGTACGTGCGCGTCGTGATGAACGATTCGTGCGGATCATTTGCAAACAGCGAAATCATCATATGTGTGCGTTGCACTGAACGATTCGTGCGGATTATTGGCGAACATCGCTGTCGCCAATTTATTTCATACAGTATGTCGCTGTCGCCGGTGTATGTCGCATGGTATGAATGCGATCGCGCTGATAACGAAATTTCGTGCGTCCTGTTGCAGTTGATGTGAATCGTACATACTGACGATCATTTTTCGTTCGCGCGTCTGTATCTCGCATACCGTACCAACCCTGCGAAATATTGACAGCATGCATGTGCGATCCGTACGCTCGTGCGCACACCTTGTCGCTATTATTTCACTGATGATATGTTGTAAGCTGCGAGTATAATCGCGCGGGGATTCATATCGGTCCAGTCGGTCCGTCCAGTCCGTCCAGTCCGTCCAGTCCGTCCAGTCCGTCGGTTTGGACGGTACGGACAGACCAGACAAACATTCTTAACATTCTAAGATTTCGCAAAATAGGGCTCCCATACTTAAGCCCATACTTAAGGAGTGTAACGCGTCGGCCCGCGACGACGCCTGCGTTTTCACATACTTAAGAAAATTTAATTTTTTTTTATACTTAAGGAATAGACACTGGCTCCCCCCTCCCCCCCTAACCAGGGACTCAGGGGGTATAACCCAGTCGCATGCGAGTGTCAAACGTGCGTCACAGAGACGAACCCAACGACAGAGCGTGAGTCTGGGTGTCGGACCTAGTGCACCTGCTTGACAATCGTATACGATTGTCAAGCAGGTGAGTCTTGGTGTCAGGTGTGCTGCACATAGACATATCGGGGCGTCTAAGGTTCAGGGTTTTAGGATATATGTTGGATATATATATTGGAGGAGTTGTAACCGGAGGTCATTTCATCACACCTGCGTTCGTCACATAGAACCACAACCCGCCCCTTAGACTACCTCACCATTATGCCCAGTATTGGAATATTGCAGTATTGGATATGGCCTTTCGATGCTTTTACGTTTCGCGACTGCCAGTTACAACAAGCCCAATGGGTTCCTGAAGACCGTTTAATTCTCCGCTTGTGGCGGCGAGCGCGGCAACAAGCTGAAGAAGACTGGGAGGACTTCGGGCAACATGCAGTTAATCTCAGGACCTATCACTGGTGGAGTTTTTGGCCGATGTACGTCCACGGCCGTAGATCCAGCGAAAGGTTCGGGGTGAGGCATCTCGTGTACTGGTATGAGGGCGGGTGGATCTACCACCGATACTCAGATTTGGAGTGGGCGAGTGGCGGGGCTGGCGAAATAGACACCGCTACAGCGAAACTACGCACGGTGCCCTGACAGAGCTGGAATGCGATCTGCTGCAGGAAGATGAAAGGAGATGCGAAGGTTGCGGGCGTATGTTCAGAATCTGCACCCTAACGCGCATAATTGATGCTAGCGCGTGCAATGAGGAGACATATGCTTGGTAGCTAACACTATGTCACGTGTTAGTACTGAAATAAACCGTATACTTACATGTAGGAAAAACAATAACTTTCACGCCGTGCATACCAAAACTACCCTCTGCACACTTCTGACAATCGTACACGATTGTCAACACCGTGTTGAAAGGAAATCTCTCGAAGTTTACTGCTATATAATTAATGTTACATGTCTTTTATTCATTTATTTTCGCAGTAAAATACTAGCATCATGAATACTCCTGAGTTCATGGAAGACGCACTTGTTGAGCTTGAACGTATGTATATCGAATACGAAAAATGCAATGTGTGCCATTCCTGGAATTGGTTCTTATATCGCGAGGAAGTGTTCATCGATCCTGCGCTGATTCCTACACATGACCCCTCTGAGGCTAAATGGAGGTTTATCCGCGAGACTCGGGAAACTTGGTATTTTCAACTGTTGGATGCGCATCGGTATCCTGCCACTACTGCGCAATATACGTACACTCCAACGCAAGCCAACCCTGGCGCACTTACCCCAAAAACAATGGCGGTTCCCACAGATTTCATTCCGGAGTTGATTAACCAGGGCACAGGCTTTGACCAGGAACCTGATGACGACGGAAAGTGGTGCAATTGCCGTTAGGAAAAAAATACCTTGCTCCCATGCCTACTTAAGACGTGTTGTAGCGAGTTTTAATCATTTATTTTCGCGTTCAAGAACTTCCTGAGAAATGGCGCTGACCCGGCAGGTTCAGCGAGTCTTGCTTTGGTTAGATGGTTTTGACGAGGATGAAGATATGATAAATCATGTGAACATTTTCGGTCATACACCTTGCGTAAACTGTAATGCGGAAAACGTATACGCGCATTGCGAAAGGCCTATCATTCAGGGAAATTGGGACTTGGACGAAATCTCTGCAGGATACCGTTATGTACGCCGAACTCGGTTTTTCCTATTCTTTACCTTGATGCATCTCGAACGATTTCCCTCCAGGAACCCTTGGACGGGGAGGTGGGTAACGCCTAGAAATCTGAAAATACCTGTGGACAAGATAAATGATTTATTGTTACCGGAGCAGCGCGGCGAGAGTATAGAGCAATATTTAGGAGCTTGCAACTGTGCGGCGGATATGCCTGACGAGGACTTGGACTTTGGCTTCTAAGAACATGCTAATTGTACCAATTATTTTAAGAAAATAATTGTTAGTTCTAAGTAGTGTTTTATTCATACCCTGCATCATTTTCGCTACTTCCGTATACAGCGTTCTCATCATTCCATACTCGCAGTGTGGGTATGACCTAGTGCAACTGCTTGACAATGGTATACGATTGTCACACGTGAGTCTGAGTGTCGAAGCTATTGCCCTTCGGCTGTTTCGAAATATAAGGGGTTGAAGTAATAGATAAACGTCATTTTTTTACACATGATGCACCTTCCGAATAACGTCTTGTTAAAAATCTTTCAGGCCATTCCTTACGGACCTGATCATTCCAATGAACCGTTATGTATGTATCTCGGGAATCTCTGCCGAATAAGATGTGTCTGCGTACAGTTCAATGATACAATAATCGGGCGTGCGCAACCCGCGCTAAGTGTTGGGCTAGTCCCTTGCGGCAACGCTATCACCCGCTCTCTTCTTACCGCCTACATTTTTTTTATGGAAGACGCCAACCTTCGTCTCTTAATTCACCGAGCCCATGTCTCCCTCCTACGCCTACAAAGCATGTTTCATCAAAAGTATCCTGGAATGGTGGCTCCTAGCGGAATGTGCTTGTCTCCGAAATTAATCGCGGACCACCTCAAAATGTTCGCGCTGGACACCATTCTTTTAACCCCACTGCCCGAGTCCCCCCACGCACATGTTTTACATGTCCGATTCAATTCGACTGAAAGATCAGAATCGTCCTCACTTCCCATCTTGGAATGGCAGATTCGATGTGGCGATGATACCTGCTCCCCATTCGTTTCCATGCTCCATGTGCCCAATGTTCCGTTAGTAAATATCAGTGTGTTGTTCCGTTACGATGACCTGTCTAACGCTGGGGTGTGGGCCATCGATAGCTTATCAAACGCGCCGGCAACCAATAGAATTTTGAATCGTTACCCCGATGTGTACATGACATGCCGGCTTGCTGCACGCGTGATACGCATTGTAGATCAATATTTGCGCTCTGGTCGCTCCTATTTCCATCCGGTTCCCCGTGAAGAGAGTTTAGTTGCCAAAGTATGCCAATGTATGACATTGACAAGAAAAACACTTCAACAACATGAACTCGACAGTACAACGGATGGGCTCGGGGGATGGATCATAGCGAACGATTTATGATCGGGTCCACAGAATCAGTCTTCGAACTCAGAGACAGAGCAGACTCTAAGTCAAGCTAACGCCAGAGCTTGACAATCGTATACGATTGTCACACTTCTTTTACCAACATTTACCAACTGACCGATCATCCCCATGGCATGATCATCACAAGTGTATAATGGGGTCACCTTCGCACTGAACGCGGCGATCTCGTCATTGATATCTGGCATTTCTTTGGCTTCCATCATCCGCGACGCTGCCAGTACTGCAGGGGCCAGATTAATCTGAGACCCAGCTCCTGCTTGAATCGCCCATAGCAAATGCAGGCAGTTTTCCTCAAACCCCCTTTTCGTATGGGTGATGCCCAACGTCTGCAGAAACCATGCGGGATCGTATACGGGTGCCTCAGTGTAGGCAGGGCCATAAAGCTTCGGAATCGTGAACGTAGCCCCAAAGCGCCCGCCATTTCGAATCTCGATGTAGTCATCCGGCAAGGTGTGAATGTAGCACAAGATCATACGCGTGGCTGCATAGCAAACATCACTGTCATTAGGACTTGTAATCCTGCAACTTAAAAAAAAATACTTGTGAGGACTAACTCACCAGCGCAATCCACAAGAGTCTTGTAGGTATGCATGGTATCCTGCGATGGCTTATTCACACTCTTGTCCATAGCCCTTCCTTCCTTGGAATCAACGCGCTTCCATCGTTTTGCTTTAATCATGCTCTTCATGACCTCATCGAAGCGTGCAGTGTAGAATTTGTTGGAAGATTGGATTAACATCCACACCAGAAGCTTGGTTTCCAAATCAGGCTCTCCGTGGACGTTCTGAATAAAAAAATGGTGATGATTTTGCACGTACGTCATATATGCTGCGAATCACGGTACGTTACCCCATTAAAGTCATAGGGTCCCCAAGGGGTGTCAACGTTTAGTTTGAGTATAGTCTCCTGCGTATCCTCATCATCATCATAGACGTCCCTGATAGCCTCTGCGTGTTTATACCAATCTGGGTATTTAGTCCAACCCATCAGCGAGGCAAACTTGGCCTTGGCAGATTCGATGACATCCTTGATGAAACCAAGACGATGACAATACGAGCTGAACTCAGTGCCAGTCAAAAACTTGCCCTTGCAACTGATCCCATATTTCTGGTAGAACTCCTTCCGTTTGTCCACATCGGCCATTAATGCTCCTTCCTTCGCCACTTTCAGAACATAGAAAAAATATCGTACATCAAACCCTAAGGCTGATAGCGAGGTGCTTATAGCCTCTAGGGTAAGAACAGGCTGCAGTTCTTTCGGATAGTTCTTCAACTCGAGAGCTTCCTTCCGCCATTCGTCTCCCAGTTTTGGATCCAGTAACCGCAAAATCTGCAAGCAAGACACGTTGGACACATGTAAGGGGGGCGACACGCTTGTCACACGTGGGTGAGAACTGAAGCTTGCGCCAAAGCTTGACAATCGTATACGATTGTCACGCGTGAGTCAGGGGCGAAGCTAGCGCCAAAGCTTGACAATCGTATACGATTGTCACGCGTGGGTGAGAACTGAAGCTTGACAATCGTATACGAGTGTCACACGTGGGTGAGGACACATGAGAGAGCGCGGAAGTTTCATACCTTTTGCGCATCCCGCTCGCGCGATTGGAGGAGGGCAACTTTTGCCGATTGATCCCGAAGTTTGGAAATCTCGTTCGAGTAGGCCGCCGCGGTCGTATCCCTCAGATTATTCCGATACCAAGCGTTACTCTTGGCACTAGCTTGCCTTACCGGGAATTGTGTAAAATGCGCCAGTTGGTCTTCCGAGGCGTCGGCAATATTCAACAGCAAAATCCATTTATCGTGTTCGTGAGAGTCAACAAGACTTTCTGTTTGGTCGGTGTTCGTCAGTGTCCCGATAAGGCTCTGCGCAAACCGAAACTTGTAAAAATTTCATTCATGTACATACGGTATTTTATTGAAACAATGAAACAAACGATATCATACAAGGATCGCTTACCAAAACACAAAGAGGTGTTTCTTTCTTCAGAATTGTAATCGTTGTGGCCAACCCCTCCAGAGAGGACCTATTACTGGTCCCGTTACCGCTCCAGAATGCTTTACGTTTCCTTGCGTCCAGGACAAGGTCAAGCCAGGCGTCATAGCGATGCTGGCCATCCACCACGACAAGCTGCATTCGCATGAACTTGTTTTTCACCCACCTCTTGTAGTCGTCAGGATCATTATCGAATAGGTTGAGATAGTCGGTCTCCAGATTGTGCACCATGGTGTTGAAATTGCTTACTTCCTCAGGAGCCTCCGCATCCGCCGCTGCAAGCAACCGAAATGAACTTAGGTCTGACAATCGTATACGATTGTCAAGCTTTGTAGGAAAGTCCCGAACCCTTGCATAATACTAGTGCTGACAAGCAATGCCTCACCGGGATAAAACTTGGACATGAGCATTTGCCTATACTCTTCGTCCGTGTAATAGTGTCCAGTCCACCACACGATGACATGTGATTTGTCCACCTCCCATCGCTCCATGATGACCTTCTTCTGCTTCTCTATTCCCTCTTGTGAAGTCGCGCGGGTAAACGAAAGTCGGTTTGAGTCGCCCTGAACATCAGCAGGATGTACCAGCAAGCCAAGAGGGGCAACTACTGGAAGCTTTTTGTCTTCTCGAGTAATAAGCTGGGGACGAAAAGTCCATTCTGAGATCACTTTTTTGATATTCAGCGGTCCTGGGAATATGTAGTCTTGCCTGTTGTCGTCATCAGTGGTCCCAGATATCGCTGCCTTACCCTTCGGGTCACGAGCACGCTTTGGCGGTGGTGCACTCCCCGAGGTCTCGGGTGCAGGAGCTGACGCTGCCTCTGGCCCTGCCTCTGGCGGTGCATCTGCATCAGCTTTTCTCTTACCTAGCAATCTTTTAAGAGTGACAGCAGCTTTAGGTGCGTCCCGATTCTTCAGTAATGCAACAGCTGTATCAACTATCTCCTTATTATCTCCACCTTCCACAACGGCCCGAATTCCACTCTCGAGGTCTTTCTTCTCCTTCTTATTAGTTGTAGCGGCATACTCGAGCATTAGCGCAACGACTTGCTCAGCTGGTTGCTGTGCTGGTTGCTGAGCTGGTTTCGGTTTACCAACTGTAATAGTCAGCTTTGGCGATTTAGCTGTAGGTTGAGGATCACTTGCGACTGGAGTGGCATCTTCACTTGCGACTGGAGTGGCAGCTCCTGCGGTACCTGGAGCAACACCAGCGGCGGGTAACTCATTTGAACCACCTTCACCGGATGCCAAAGATCCGCTCTGAGAGGCCTGTGCACCTCCGGAGGCCATACGCTGTAAATCTCTCATTGAGCCTCCGATTTTCTTTCGAGCGGTTTGTTTTGTACGAGCCATGCAATAATGAAATCAATGACACCCCGACATGCATTTATAGGGCTGCAGGTACGCACCTCCCTCACGCCCGGCAGCCACAGCCTGTGCCTTAGCAGTGGGCTTTCTGACTCTTGATAACCTCCCTGTAGACATCTGTAAAATTATGAATTATTTTAATATTTTCCTGGTATATATAGATAAAGAAAATCTATAAATATATCTACTACAATACTCACGTGTAACAATCGTATACGATTGTCAAGCTTCGACCGTACGGTTAATCATATTCGAATGTGCACGAGTAGTGACAAACTCTTCGCGAATATCCAGGCAGGGTTATACGACATGCAAAAGGATACACGATCTCGGCACTAAGTCTCTCTCACGTGTGACAATCGTATACGATTGTCAAGCTGAAACCGTACGGTTAATCATATTCGAATGTGGACGAGGGTGCTAACACATGCAATGGTATACAAAATGTTTTGAATAACGTATATGAAAATGCATACACTGTAAAATATATAAGATGCCATCACAGATTTACGTTTGTATTCTAGCTAAGCAACTAGAGATCGAAGTTGTCCGGAATTCCAGGATAATACGACAGTATTTTGCGCACTTCTGAGGATAGCAGCGATGGCTCGTGAAGGTATCCCACACTTGTAATGATCGGAATTTCGAATATCTCGGAGTACAGCCAAAGGAAATGCTTGCATGGAGCAGGTCGGGTCCTCGCCATTTCTCGAAAACACGGACACGAACAACGGTATTCTCGTCCAAACTCCAAGAGGTATTCACGGCCATCGGAATCAGGGTGAGAAACTCGGAAGTTATAGACGGTTGCACCACCAGGAACACATTTCCGGATTTGAGTCAGTGCAAGGTTATCGGTCTTAACCATGTTGTGGAGCGCGGTATAGAAATTCGCTATCTTCTTCGTCAAGAAACCCTTGCCACTCGCTTTCACCTTAACACCGTTGCGAAGTCTCTCCTCCACGTCCATCTCCGAATTCTCCGATCTCACCAGATGTCCTCGAGCCTCTCCTGGGGTCACATCCTCATGGGCAACGCAAACACCAAGAGAACAGAGACGAGTCTCCTCACTTTCCAGGATCTTTGTGTCCGGTGCAACAAGAAGTTTGGGTACACGGTTCGCCCCCCCCTCGGGCAGTCCAGGCATCGAAACGTGACAACAATACCATGGGTTTTGAACACATTTCCACGAGCAGAATATAATCCTCCGGATCGGGGGAGTGGTCCTCACTTCGCGAACTTGACCCTTTTGAAGAGTTAAGTTTTTGCTGGAAAATAATAGGTCAAGCTTCCGGTGTACCCAATAGTCAGCTGCCCTTTCGCGATTGGGATGTCGTGACGAGAACCATTAGACTTCCGTCCATAGCATTTACCGTTAGTGCCTGCCCGCGTGACGTGAAGCAGGGAAGGTTGGAAGTCCCCACCAGCTTCCGGGTAAACGCGAACTGAAGCACGCTCCGGACGTGCCGCCGAGGTAGGTCTTGCCGCCGAGGTAGGTGGTGCCGCCGAGGTAGGTCTTGCCGCCGAGGTAGGTCTTGCCGCCGAGGTAGGTGGTGCCGCCGAGGTAGGTCTTACCCCAGAGGTAGGTCTTGCCGCCGAGGTAGGTGGTGCCGCCGAGGTAGGTCTTGCCGCCGAGGTAGGTCTTGCCGCAGAGGCAGGTCTTGCCGCAGAGGCAGGTGGCACCGCCGAGGCAGTGCGCGTCTTCTTGGAGGCGACGCCTTCCGAAGGAAGTTCCGCAGGGCGTTTGCGCGAAACCCCCCCATGGTTTACCTTATCTGGACGGTGGGTGTCCGTTGCAGGGATGCCCCTCTGTGGAAGCCATCCTGTCGCGCCAGCACGAACTGTTTGCATTAATTCGCGACCATCTGCAAACTCTGCCTGAGTAAGGACGCCTTTAACCCACTTATCCTCCAATGAACGAATACGACCTTGCACGCACAACAAGTGCTTTGTTGAGTTCTGCCGGTTCATCGCCAGGCAAATTTGTCGAATCTGCATAAGGCTATCGAATTCCACGGACTCCAACAAGGTGGAGTAGTATGCCCCCCACGATCTCCACTTCGCGTGCATGCTTTCCGCAAGGCATACAAGCGGTCGTTGGATTTCGGCGGTCATGTCTTCGCTTTGATCCTTGAATTGCGTCAGAATGTGCTGCGCGTGCCGTATTTGGAAAACGATGTACGCATTCAATTTTGGCTGATTCGACCTGTCGCACTTCTCAGCATACCAAGCGAAGATGGCAGTTTCACAGGACACCTTGGCCTCGGGAGTAGAGTGAATCCATCGCCGTAAGAGGTCTTTGTGCTCGGCATGGAGATCTGATGGAATTAGAGATTCGATCTTATGTAAGTTCTGCCCCCAATGGAACGTGCACTCCAGATTGTTACGGTCATCTTGGTCTGGCCAAACTTTCTTGATTGCTGCCCAGTTAGCACCTGTGCCCCAAATATTAATCAGTTCTTGAAAACCAAGTATACCATGCGTAGGTTTACACGGTGCTGACAATCGTGTACGATTGTCAGCCGCTGACAATCGTATACGATTGTCAACGGTTCCCATAATCGTATACGATTGTCAGAACCGTGTAACTTACAAACTCTCCCATTGAAAACTATGATCTTTTACTTACCTGCTGCATCTCCCATGAAGCCATAGAATAATACTTCCTCACGCGGATGTTCGGCTGCTACCGTCTTCTTCACCAATGTCCAAAACAGTACCTGTGTTTCGGTACAGTCTTTGGGTACGTTCATGGTGGCAATAGTGAGCAGGGCGTTGGCCTCTATGGAGAACACGTGCGCCCCCATCGTCACCCAATCCCCAGAAACCTTGCGATGTACGAAATCCAAGTGGACGTACGCTGAGCGGAGGTAGTGGTCGCTACTTTTCGGGTGCATGCGACGCACGAGATCGACACCTCCATCCACTCCGACACTGGACATAACGAACGTATGAGCAAAACTGTCGATATTCCCCTCGTCCGCGAAAGATTGCAGTAGGCCCTTACCGTGCTGAGCAGCCCATTGGGAAACGGCTTTCATGCCCTCATCCTGTCGACGACCTCGCACGAAATTATGGTCCACTGCCGTATCAATGACGTTCATTTTCCTCGCGATGCCTGGTAGCTGGCTGGGGTGAAAAGAAGAGTCTTTTGGAAAAACGGTTTCCGTGAGTAGAGTCCGTTTTACCTGGCACACGGTTCGCACTCCACCGGTATTTAGAACCTCCTCAGCCCTAGTCTTAGCTGCCTGTAGCTCGCCCACGCTGGGGCGGTCGGTGGACAGCACGGAATGGTTGTGTCCAATGGGGCTAGTAGACAGGACGAGGATGTTCCAATCAGAGTCTTCTTCGGTGGTTACTTTAAACGGGCAATTCCCAGAATGCGTAGGTGCAGCGTTGCAATGGGCGCAAGCCAGATTGCGATTTTTAAAGGTACCGGTGAATTGGGAACGGTTACGGTCACCCGTTCGACAAAATACGACACACGCATCGTTGTCACAGGATAAAGCCCCACCGCATCGCGTAGTTCTAACGAGTCGGCCTTTGATACGTCGTTTGTCCCCAGAACGCATCCAGGTCTGTGGATCGTATTTTAAGAAATCCTTCCACGGAGAGAAAACTCCAGCCCGTGGCTTGTAAACTACCCCGGGAAGTAGAGGCACAGGCAGTTCGTCCACAAGCTCTTCAGACTGAACAACCGTTACGTCTTGGGACAAATCAACATCCTGAGAAAAATCTATCGGAATAGCTGGTCCGGTATAGGATGTATAGTCCGATTTGACTTTGTGCTTGAGCTTTGGTTCTTGTCCCGCGCTGTAGGATTTCATAGATTCATTCGAGTCTTTTGGAGGTGGAGGCGATTCGGTTAAGTCACAAACTAAAATTTCGCGCTTTACCTCAGGGCGAGGCGGAGAAGCTGATGCTTGGGAAGATTCGTGTGTGGCTGTTTCGGCATTTACACAACGGGTTTTCACTTCGCTTGATCCGGGGGTTGTACTGACACCACCGATCACAAGTACGTCAGCTCCGTCAGGGAACACGGTGCCGAGCTCGGCAGGTTGCACGTCTTCTGTGCTGCGCATGTGAAGAAGCAGCGGGGTATCGGTAAGGGTTGGAAACAAGGCCTGTAGTAACTGAAGAGAGATTGGCACCGCATGCGGGACATCCAAAGCATGGTTACGGTATCGCAGAGAAGTCGGCATTGGATTCCTATGAGAATGTGACCATGAGAATGTACCATGAGAAATGAATTCTTTTATGAAAAGAACACTCTATATAGACATGGGCTTAGTGTAAATATTTATATTATGACACCCAGACTCACGTGTGACAATCGTATACGATTGTCAAGCTGGAGCACTAGGTCCGACACCCAGACTCACGTGTGACAATCGTATACGATTGTCAAGCTCGGTCGTTGGGTTCGTCTCTCTGACGCACGTTTGAAACTCACATGCGACTGGGTTATACCCCCTGAGTCCCTGATTAGGGGGGGAAGAAGCAGTCGGTGTATATTCCTTAAGTATGAAGAAAAAATTTAAATTTCTTAAGTATGTGAAAACGCAGGCGTCGACGCGGACCGACGCGTTACACTCCTTAAGTATGGGCTTAAGTATGGGAGCCCTATTTTGCGAAATCTTAGAATGTTAAAAATGTTTGGTCCGGTCCGTCCGGTCCGTCCAAACTGGACGGACTGGACGGACTGGACGGACTGGACGGACTGGACGGACTGACTGGACCAAAACTAACTCTCTAATCGCGCTGATGATGTTATTGCGCACTCCGCCATTCGCTGACGATGTTGCAGCGAATGCTGTTGTACGCGTGTAGATATTCGATATATTATGTATATGTGCGAGCTCTGTCGCCGATATGTATGCGCGAAACCTGTCACACACACAGCATACAAAATCTATATACAAATATATCAAGTTTGCTGCACACACACTTGCTTGTGTCCTCGTTCTTCGCCTGAGCGGAGATATACCACTGTCACGGTTCTATATGAACCTGAAAGACTACGCGGCTGCTATTGAACTGTAGCAAGCACGCAACAATATTTGGTGGGTATGAGTGCAGCGCTCTGGTGTCCAGAAGTGTCCACTTGAGCACAATGCTCCTCATATTACCTCAATGCCCTCACGCGTCATACGCGTTACCACCATCGGGTTGTGGACCCGAGAGCATTGGGTGAACTAACCGTATCGGCTGGTCGAAATAGCCATTGATACTCGCATGCTGTTCAGTTTATGCTTGAAGCGAAGACGCGTCCTCTCAGAACAGTTCGTTCTTCAAGAACTTGTCTTGCTTCGCCATCTCGATGCCATACCTGGCCTCTCGATGACAGATGTCACTCAAGGTGACTGGATGACAGACATTATGACTGTACATGTCATAGTCGACCGTACTGACAATACTCGACGACTGTATGTCATTATAACATATGACATGACATGACATGACATGACATGGTATGACATGTATGACAGGTATGATACGTATCACACATATGTCATCGGTCATATCCCTGCCAGGTTGACCCAATTGACCTCTCCTAGCCAGGAAAAGTCCAAAGAGTCCACGCCCTCGCCCCCCGGGTCGTGCCACTGTGCGTAGTAGCGCGGCAGCTGGGCGGAGAGCTCCGAGGCGAAGCGGTCCACGGTGTGTTGGTGCCATTCCCGCTCTGCCCACTGAAACCACCTGCGGTTCAGCCGCCAGTCGTCCAGGTCCCGGTCCCGAGACAAGCGGTCGGCCCACTCGTTTGCCTCGCTTCTGATGTACCTCGCCTAGAGCTCGATGTCGTTTAAGTCCAGCAGGATCCACAGGCGCCGCATCCGCCGCATCAGCTCCGGGTTGCGCGACGTGAAGTGCGAGAGCATGGCCACCGCCGCCTGGTTGTCGCAGTAGAGGCGCACCACCTTGCCGGTGAGCTCTCTCAGGAAGGATTGCACCGTTTTGTAAACGGCCTCCAACTCCAGGTGCGTGATGTGTAGATGCCGTAGCTCGTCGGACCAGAATCCTCTTGCCGCGTGCTTGAGGTTCAGCACCCCGCCCCATGCAAACAGAGACGCGTCGGTGTGCACCTTCGCTCTCGTGGGGCTGCGCCAGATCTTGCGACCGTTCCACCGGCTCTGAGCCGGCAGCCTGAGCCACCACTCGATGTCGCTCCACGCCTGCCGTGTGAGCTTCACCTTCGCGCCCCATCCCCGCCTCGTGGAGAGCACGAAGTGGAGCTCCCTGAGATACAATCTCGCCGGAGGGACTGCCAGGTACACAGACTGACAGAGCCCCGTGAACGTTGCCAGCTTCCGAGCTGGGAGCCACCTCCGTTGTCGCAACGCCTCGTTGAGAAGCGCCTTGGACTGCAGGTGAATTCTTCTGCAGCCTCGCCGGTGTCACGCGGAACTGTCCCGCCTTGACGTCCACCTCGAGCCCGAGGTACTCCACCAGCTGCGCCGGCTCCCATTGCCCCTTCTTCTCGTTGCGCGACAATCCGAGTCTCACCAAGACCCGAGATGTCAACTCGCGCGCCCTGAACGCCTCGATCCTGCTGCTTAGCAGCAGCAGGAAGTCGTGCATGTAAGGGAGCACCCGCGCCCCCTGCTGATGCTCCTCGCGGCCGCATCCTCCAGCTCGTCTGCGAACTGCCCAACGTCGTCGCACCTTGCTTCCGCTTTGCAGCTTCCGCGCTTCCTGCCGATCCTCCGCGGATCTCGGAGAACGCAGGCACTCCACGAGCACCTTCATGACCTTGACGAATATTCGAGGCGAGTCGTTCCAGCCGAAGGGAAGGGCGCCGCACTAGAATAACTCTCCCCGCACGTCGAACTGCATGTACTGCTGAATATATCAGCTGGACTGTATATTCGGTGAGACAGATAATCAGAATAGATAACCCGTGAGAATACTCAGTCTTCCCGTTATATGTTCGGGGTCTAGGGTTCCGGGACCGGTGACAGTCATACACCCTAACTATAGGAATGACAGTCGGGGCGTCACTTCCAGCACACCACCTAGGGTGGTGCCTGGCAAACTAGGTGGTCACGGAACTGAAACAAACACCTACTCAGCTTCGGTGGAAATAAGCATCCTACAGGAGAACCTGTCCTTTCTGGCAGGGTAACTCCTGAAACTAGCAGTCAGTGAGGCATACTGCAGAATGCAGATACAGTTAAAACCCTAAATTAAGCCCATCTTGGGGCAACCTGGACCAACAGCATCACAATCTGGAGGCAGGCTAATCCAATCTCGTCAACTCTAGCCACGTCGGTAGTGCCCGGGAGAGCCGGTGCCACTGTTACAGCGCCCAGGAGAGCTGGTACCACTGTTTGACAAATCATGCGTAGAGCAAAATGAGAGAGTTGAGAAAGTGCCGATGTTCCTGTAGTCAGTTGCACCGGGTGCAACCAGCCGGGTCCTGTGCTCGATTGACGAAGAAGGTTCATCCCCGGTCCCCCCGCCCCAGGCGGGTGGCACGTAGACCGGCGATGGCGGAGCACCACCCGGCGAGGGCTGCACGGCAAGAATCGGAGCCGCTACGGGCGGCTGCGAGGGACCCGGGTACCACGTCCAAAGGGTGCCGAGGTAACCGCCATGATCGTTGGGGTACCATCCCTCCGGGCGCCAATAGAGCGCCGGCGGGACGGCTGTGGGCGTCAGCACACCAGCACCACCGACCTCGTCGCCGGTGTGCTCCGGTGCCGCTGATGATGCTTGCGTGGAGCGACCTCGGGAAGGCATGGCAGTTGCACAAACAACGAACAGCAAGCAGACTGCGAGAGATGTGAGGGCGGAGAACCCAAAACCCATCGGTGGCCTGCCGCACCCCAAGGCCCGCCGTGGTGGCGGAAGACGCTCGTCGTCATCCTCGGAGTCGTCTGCTGCCACTGAAACCGAGTCCACGGGCGCAACGGTCCCCATGCTGTGCATCGCGAGGGTCGGCTCCGGTCTCGTGAGGTCCAAGTTGACCGCGAACTTGTCCATGAAGGACATGTGCGGCTCGTGCGCGTGCAACGCGCTGACGGGGTACATCTCCTCATCGGACACCACCGACTGCGGAGCGGAGGGCGGTGCTGGCGGCGGTGGTACGACCAGAGCGTCGGCATGGATCTCGTCATGGACCAGTGACGACATCGAGTTCAAATCGTCCTCGACGGTTTCGAGGCTCGAACTGTTTTGGCGGTATCGATGCCGTGCGGTATCGTCACTTATTTCATCTTTACGTGTTCGAGTTCGTGACATACTCGTTATCATCGGTTACGGTTTCTCGCGGCGTCGTGATGTTACTTATACCGTCGGTTTCGGTATTGTCATTGCATTTCCCTCGAACATTTCGAGTGAACTGCGGTTTTCGCCAGCTAAGGAAATATCACAGCACAGCAAATATCCATTTAACTTCTCAGCTTGAAGACTGGTCCGAACAGCGTAGAGGCACCAAATTCATAAGTGAGAGTGACGTGGGCTTTGAATTTGAGAGACCTTATAGTCGCGTGTCAGTTCTGATACCATTTTGTAGGAGGCTACCTCTCCAGCTTCTTCACTTCTTACACTTTCGGAATTATTCTATACCAACTCTCAAACGACCGCACGAGGTATGATTTCGATACTACGGCGGTCAACTATTCGGAATATGCTTTCAATATTCGTATGCTTTCAATGTATGCTTTCAATACAATATACCGGTTTCGGCTGTTACGTTTTCGTACATAATTTATGTTATCTTTATTCAGTTCAGTTCTCTTCCCCGAAGCTGGCTGCCATAGAGTTCTTGAGCATCATGAAACTCAACTCGGAACTCAACTGTACTAAGTACTCCGTACAGCGATCTAGGCACCTCACATCATCATCATTCAGATTGGTCATACTGTACTCCGTACTGAGTACTTTTATAGTTGTAGTTACTTTTTTGTACTTAGCCGTTTTCTTAGCCCTTTTACTTGCGTTTCGGGCTCTTGTGCTCGCCTCCTAGCACACAAACACAGCAAAGACAGCAAGCGATAGATATATAAGAAGGGCACGAATCCTTGCTGACGGCGGCTTGGACCTGGAGCCAATGCCATGCCATCCTCAGTCCAACGGTCGCATACACTGATGTCATCGGTTTCCACGGTATCGGTTTCATGGCCGATATCGAAACCCGATTTGAATCGATGGTTGCGGTATCGTCATGGTAATTCACGCATCGATTACGGTTTTCTCCGAGGGCGCTGCCCAATTTGAACCGACGGTGACGGTGTCACACGGTATCGCATTTTTTCTAGAGCCGACGGTATCGAGTGCATCGCCTGAAAATTAACCGTACGTCGGTATACGGTTTCAACCGAACTCGATGTCGTCACTGTCATGGACCTTGAAGGTGTTGATGTTCACAGCACCACCAACCGCGCAAACCCCGAAGCGGGTGTCAGCGGGCTGGCGGCACTCCAGATACTCGTCGATGGTGTCGGGCACCTGCTCCTCGGCGAGAGCGAAGGAGAAGGCGGAGACGGTGTCGTAGAGCTCCGGTTTGCCGTCTGCAATGTAGCAGACGGCGTCGAAACGAGCGGCGTCGTTGTTGTCCATGGCGTTCTGGAACAGCGTGGCGAAGACGTCATTCTCGTTGCCTGCAACGCTGAAGCCGTGTGCGCCAACATGTCCGCGTGGCCCGCCGTTCGGACAGTCCCGATGCCAATGCTTCTCCGCCGTAGCGGAGCATGTCGGGTTCCCGCACAAAGGAACGAACGTACCGGTGGGTTTGTGGAAAGCCACCTCCCCCGAAGGCTTCCCACGGAAGGTCTGCGGGAAGTTGCCGTGCTCGGGAAGAGGCTTCGCTGCGAAGCGGACTCCGTCACCATGTCCACCTCGTCCGATGGCGTTCTTCTTGTCGTTGCGGGTCGTGAAGCCCTTCGTGTCGTCGATACGCTTGTGAAGGGCCTTGATCTCTTTCTTCATGTCGAAGAGCTGGTCGCGGAGCTCGCTGAAGATGGTCTTGAAGTCCTCGTCGTCGCTCTGTCCAGTCAGGGTGAGGGCGGAGAACGTGCGCGCAGCAGGCGGGACGTGCGAGTCCGTCCCGTTTTGCGCGTAACACTCACGGGTCCATTGCTGGATGGTGGCAAGGGACTCCGCCGCACGTTGGTCGTGCAGCAAAAGCCGGTTGACAACCGGGGCATAGAAGACCGGGTCGAGGGACTTGATGAACAGGGACTTGACCTCCATGTCGTCGAGGGTGCTCTTCCGTCGAGCGGACCGGAGAGCGGCGTTGAAGGCGGCGATAGTCCGCGACGGGTCGAACTGGGTGATCTTGATGGCCAGAAGGTCTGCGGTGCCCTGAAAGGGTCCGCCGGAATCCAGAAGCATCCTGGCGATCTCCAGCAACACCCGTTTCCCATCAAACGGGTGTGCCTCCGCCGAAGACTCCATCCAGTCTGCCGCGGGCGACACCGGAGCGATGATGTACTCCAGTGCCGAAAATAACAGCTTGTTCGCCTCAGCGCGGACGGCAGTGCCGACAACGGATCCCGAGACAACCCGGGCTCCGACCTTCGATCCAAGATTTGAGCAGGCTCTGTCTCGACTCGAGCCCAACTTTTTTGGCATCCGACCGGATCGGGATCGAGCGAGTCCCCGGAGATTCAGGATTGGCGTCGACCGAATCCACAAAATTTCGGGACTCGCCCGGATCGGGCTCGAACGAGTTTTTGTACTTTCAGGATTTGGATCGATCGGAACTACACGTCACCTGGGCTCCGATTGGCTTTGTATCGAGTCGATCCCGTGAAATTGAGGATCTGACTCCGTAATCCGACGGAGACAGCGTAACATATTCTGAGAATTTGAATTTTCCGACCTGCGCTGGATGTGCTATCAGCCGATTATCACATTAACTCCTTTCGTCCTGACAAAACTTCGTCAGAATTCCCGAACGCCGGACCTCGCCTACCTGGGAGGCCTCCATACCGGCTAGATCCTGACACTACCTCTAATCGACGCTGCGATATGTCCGCCAAGAGTAGCAAGCAGTCGAAGCAGACAGCCCTCCCTTGTGAGGTGGTGAAGAAGTACCCTGGGCCTGAACAGGTTCAGCTGTCCGTGGTTATAGAAGTTCCAGGGAGATGGTTCAACGCCATCCCAGCCTATGAAAAGGCGAAGACCTTCCTGGCAACTGCGGTGCAATATTCTATTTGCCACCAGCTTGGTAACGGGCGCAATGCTGTGAAGACGGAAGCCATCCGCTTTCAGGTATGTACGTGTCATACATGTGCGAGTGTTTTTTGTTAATCATGCGTCGGTATGCAAAGCTATTACTATTGCCACTGCCGTTTGTTCTTCATGTGTAGTTGATACGCATAACATCACATCGATGCACCGACAATTTTTACTCGCCTTGCATATCCGCCCGCTATTCTCGCTATTACCGACTGACCGCGTCGATACTTCTGTGAGTGGACGTTTACAGGTAGAGGACGATGTATTGGACGCTCCTGACCACGAAGGTTACTGGATTCAACTGGCCCAGTGGAACAGATTCCGCCACGATACCTATAACATTTATATTCTACCTATAACATTTATATTCTACCTATAACATTTATACACATTTATGTAGCACAGTTGTGATATAGTCTACCGCATGTTGTGCAGTCGCGTTAATCGTGTTTGATATTGTCTTGTTTTATATGCTCAAATGATTAGGTGTTGACTATCACGTAGCATATATTTATGCCTGCTGCAGTACTTGAGTGTTGATAATTTGGCTAAATACATTGCAATAATTAAGCGAACCGATGTGCACTTGTTTAACATGCACATTGCAATCATTAGGACCTGATTATCTTGTTACACATATACGTAGTATATGTTTACTGCAACAATTAGGAACTAATTATCTTGTTTAATGTGCTCATTGCAATAATTAGGATCTGATTATGATATGCTCACTGCGATAATGAGGATATGATTTTCTTGTTTGGTATGCTCTTAATTAGGATCGCGTTATCTTGCTTGGTATGCTCACTCAATACCGCAATTAGGAAATATATTCAAAATATACGCGTCTCCGCGTCTCAGCGTAGTACTACGGGGCGTAGTACTTTTCCCCTCCCCTAAATCACTGCAATAATGGTTCGGTGGCTCCGAATCGGTCGGATTTTCGCATATTTTGGCTCGGAATCGAATCGATGCGAGAAAAACCAGGATCGGCATGAATCGGGATCGACCGAAATCTAAAATAATCAGCCTCGGGCTCGATTCGATTCAGAAATAATCAGCCTTCGCCCGAATCGGGATCGGTTGGATCCCCAAATAATCAGCCTCGGGATCGGATCGACGCGGACTAGCTCCATGTTCCGAAGAAGCCGGTTTGGATCCGTTGTTGGCACTGGCGGACGGGCAGGGTGGCATCCTCCAAGTCGAATAGGGAAGAAAACGCGTCCTCCTCAGTGACGAAAATGTCCCGTGGCGCCAGGACCAGACGGGCGAAGACGGAGCCGACGTTCGACTCCGTGCCGTGAAAACGCCCATGTTTGTCGTCGTACACCTTCTTGATGACGAGCTTGGCGGCCCGCTCGTCGAAGGACTCCTTCGCCAGACGTCTGACCTCGTCGAGGAACATCGCTCCCGCGGATTGGGCAGCCGGTGCAGCCGTAACCGTAGGAGTGGCCGGAGTGGTTGCATGTCTGGCTGCGGCATCGTCGAAAATGGTAACTAGTGAGCGGTGTGCGGCCGCAGTGTGCGATCTCGTAGAAGTGCCCGTGATGAAATGACTATCGAGACAGGGTGAGGTGAATAATGCTAGGTGAGGCTAACGGTGTGGGCGACGGCTTGCGAGTTGTGGCGGGTCGTCGAGGATAATCCGGGGAAACAGCAAATAATACGCGGTCGTGTGGGACGAGAGGACGTGATCAATGCCGGACGGTATACTAGTGACCAGAAACAACAAAATCCAGCCCAACGATACTGCACGGAAAATAAGCTGCCGTAACGCGCCCCCCAATCATGTCCAATCAACCGCGCGTCTGTAACTGAGCCATACCGCCCATACCGAAAACCTCTCTAACGCGGGTTTCTCACCCCATCTCAAGCGTCGGTGTTCAGCCAATCATGGCCAAAGTCGCAGTGTGAAATTAAGAGTGCGTGGGACCAAACCTGCTGAATATATCAGCTGGACTGTATATTCGGTGAGACAGATAATCAGAATAGATAACCCGTGAGAATACTCAGTCTTCCCGTTATATGTTCGGGGTCTAGGGTTCCGGGACCGGTGACAGTCATACACCCTAACTATAGGAATGACAGTCGGGGCGTCACTTCCAGCATGTACTCCTGGAAGGCGGGGTCGATCCCCACGACGTGGTATCCGTCCTGGAGGTCGAAGCTGATGCACGAATCGTTCGGCTTGGCGAGCCGTCGCAGCTTCTTGAGCGTCTCCATCTTGCAGCGCGACTTGACGCAATGCGCGTTCAACCAACGGAAGTCCATCACTAGACGCCACTTGTTCGTCCCCGGCTTCGGCACCAGGAACACTCAGAATACATGTCGTCGCCTCCTCGCTCGTACCCATGCGCCCGTCTTGAGACACCGCTCGGTGTCTGCGGCCATCCACTCCAGCTGCGGAGGGGTGGCGTCGCCCAACGACACTCCGTGATCGAAAGGCAAAGGTGCCTTGTCGACCCAGCGCATCCTTGCCCCTTTGCTGATCCACTGCATGACCTCGGAATTCGCGCCGGCCGCGCGCCATGCCCCCCTTCTGCTCCGCACCCTTTCCAGGTCTTGGACCACGCAAAAACATGGGTTTTCCACTCGCTCGTTTTTAACCGATCTGAAAAACAACGCACACCAAAATACCAACACTTAGTAGAGTGAAAACACACAATGAATACAAGCACAAATTCCTAGGAAGGGTAAGGTAAGTACCTTTACTCTTCTAGTTGTGGGCGATGGGCTGAAAATGCGCTTTTCCCACTTGCTCATTTTCAGCCGATCTGAAAAACAAAGCGCAACTCAAAACCAAAGGTTAGTAAAGCGAAAAAACACAACGCATAAAGGCAGTATTTTCTAGGTGTGACACTAGGGGATGATAGAGCAAATACCTTTACTTGTGGTGTTGAGGTTGGGCCGAAAATTTACCTTTTGGACTAGGTCATTTTCAGCGGATCTGAAAAACAAAGCGCAACGCAAAACCAAAGGTTAGTAAAGCGCAAAAATAGTACGAGACGAAATACAAGATTACCGAAGGAAAACAAAAAGGCCTAGTGGTGTGAGTTGGAATCGAACCAACATCATCTCGTCCAAAGGACGAGCGAGAACACATGTCTCGTTCACACCTCAATTAGACGCTAAGCACGCCGAAGTGCGCGTAAAAAAACCAAGGCACGAAAATCACCCGCAATCACTATTGAAGTAGTGCGTTGTGCAACGTTTTTCTGTTAGACGAACTATTTTAAAAGGACCACTTCACCCAGCAGCAGTCCGCGGAAAACGAGGCTGCGGTGGAATTGAGTTGGATGCAGGTGTAAAAGTGGTAGATGCAAATTTCACTTCAACGTTAAATAAAATTCAAACTCGAACGGTCATGTCGATGTGCGGTGCGGTGCTCGTGCTCACTCCCCTGCGCTGGGCCTGACGATGCGATGCGATGCGATGCTAATGCTAGCTGACGATGACGCCTGACCACGACCGCGACCACACGCCAGCGCCACACCAGCGCGCAGCGCAGCGCTGGCAGATTTTCCGGGTTTGCTATCCGCGGTATCGTGCAGTCATCACGTCTCACGCGACTCACTGCGCGCGTGATCGACTGTTCGACCGTTGCTAGGAGGGATGGTGCTCTAAAACAAGAGCAGTTTCTTCTACCAAATTCGTCGGCCGTTTTAACTTAGTAACTTGGTACGTTTGTCCCTCTCCCGAACAAACCACTTGTTTTTTTGCACTTCTACCTACACCATACAATTATGCCCAATATTGTGCACCTTATATGTTTTTTTTGTTTTTTCGCGATTTTTTATGCTAGAATGGCATTTGGAGTTTCCACGGCATGGTTGGCTACACCGTCACTTTGTAAGATACATATCAAGGCATGCGTGTTCGTGCTTGCAACCAAGTTCTTCTTGGCATCATTAGCTACTATTTGAGCTATCGAATGCCTTGACAGGGGGTGTCTAAGGGGTCTAAATATGCGTTTATTGGGGTGTAAATCGATAATCGATTTCCGTAGTTTACTACGGAGATTCTAGCATGGGAGTTTAAAAAAATATATAAAAACAAAAAAAACATACGGAAGACACCCCAGATACCTTCTGTGCATCTTGTTACCCTCCAGAGATGTCTTTGAGGAAGACATGTCTTCTGGAGATCTTCCACTTGTAGAAGACACGCTGACGTTCCACCGAATGTCTTCTGAGTCCTCTTCGGGCCTTTAGGTAGACATTAGAAGACGCGTAGAAGACCCTCAAAAAAGTAAGGAAGACGCCCCGAAGAGGACTGAGAAGACATTCGGTGGAACGTCGGCGTGTCTTCTACAAGTGGAAGATCTCCAGAAGAAGACATGTCTTCCTCAAAGACATCTGGAAGATGTACAGAAGGTATCTGGGGTATCTTCCGCAAGCACAGTCAAGAAGACGTCCGGAAGATGTCGGGAACCATAAGTAAATTCCACAAGAGAGCACCCCGCTGAAATTCTTTATTGGCCCTTAAGGTATATTCTGAGCATTTACCATGTGACGTGCACCATATCGCCTTCCACACGAGTTTGACATGGCAGCGTACAGTGAGCTGCACGAAATCTTCAGGCCTCCCGCTCCTCGTCTCCGAAAATTTCATAATGCTTCTCGAAGTCGCACGTGGCATGACGGTTGGCCCGCCTAGGAATATCGAATTTCGATGGAAAGATCTTTGTTGTAACGGAAGATAGCTTATCGATGAGGTGGAATTGTTCCGGGGAGATGGCGTTCGCATGGAAGGAAATAATGATGATAAATCAGACAAAAGCAATAAATCGTGAGCCCTGAGATCAAATAGATGAAAATCGAAGCATGGACTTTCCTTCGGATGTGGTGATCGATTTGAATTTTGATCTTGAATTTGCATTTGAACTTCCTCGGAATTTGAAACGAAATTTGATCTTGCGTGAAATTCTAGCAGCACTCGCCTTACGACAACCGAAGCTCACGTGAGGACAGCCGTTCTTCGAGAGGGAGCATGCAGGTGCGTACACAACGAAGGCACCCCCCCACGGAGTAAATCCGGCAGATGGGGGGCTACTTACGATTGAAATTTTCAGGGCCTGAAAAATTGTCCCCTGAACTTTTTTTTCAGGGCCTGAAAATATTTTTCAGGGCCTGAAAATATTTTTCAGGCCCTGAAACCCATTTTCAGGGCCTGAAAACCATTTTCAGGCCCTGAAAATGACTTTCAGGGTCTGATCTTGTTTTATACTAGGCTAGTTATACACCTTAGAAAAAACCTCATGGTTAATATAAGTTTTTCACAAAAGTTCAGGGCCTGAACTTTTCGAATTCACACTCTTAAGAAGCCCCCTGAACTTTTTTTTTTCAGGGCCTGAACTTTTTATTCACTTTTCGTGTTATATAAAGTTTAGAATTATATTCTCATGTCCCCATCTTGCCCCCTGAAAAAAAAGTTCAGGGGGCTTTTTTTGAAAATGGGTTTTCAGGCCCTGAAAATGGGTTTTCAGGCCCTGAAAATGGGTTTTCAGGCCCTGAAAATGGTTCTCAGGCCCTGAAAATGACTAATCAGGGCCTGAAAATGAGTTTTCAGGCCTAGAAAATGGTTTCCAGGCCCTGAAAATGAGTTTTCAGGCCTTGAAAATGGTTTCCAGGCCGTGAAAATGAGTTTTTAGGCCTTGAAAATGGTTTTCAGGGCCTGATAATGGTTTTCTGTTTGAGCTAATGCCACGTTCGCAATGCAAACTGAAAAAAACTGTCGTCAAAAAGATAGGGTTGCCAAGAGATCACCCATCTCCTCGAAAGTTCAACCAAATGAAGTGATGAAAATACTTAAATGGGGTAGTTTTCCGCGAGGAAGACGCCGGTAAAGTCCAAACCGCCGTCAGAATAGCAGTTTTACCGCTATCGAAGGGTCTGCCGATCTGTGAATTTGTGAACAAGAGAAACTTCGAGTGCAAACGTGTATGATTAAGCGTAGCTAGAAAATTGTCATGTTACCATACAATATAACGGAAATAAAATACAAAACAACTGTAAGAAAATCGTAGTGCACCATCTCGTCGAAACTTCCCAAAGCCAAAGAGCGTTCCAAGCGCTAGCGTAAAACTCTTCTAGAGTGGCCCACAAAAAGGCGTGGACATTCATCTGAAACAAAGTATTGTTACCAAATGAAATAAAATACTGCGCTAGAGCTGCTTTAAAATGCCCCAAAGGGGTTATTTCACCGCTTACTTGAAGCGCGGTCAAGTCCGAAGTGTTTCGAAAATTCAGGGGGCGCTCCACTATAAAGTTAATTTATATATTTCCAAGAGAAAATCTTGTGATGGTTGTATAATTTCTGCCCGCGACGTTTGCCCCCTGAACTTTTCATCGTAAGTCTCCCACCAACTGCCGGAACTACTGCCCCACGGCAGTAGTGGGCGTGCGTAAGTCGGGTGAACAGGGCTGTCCGCTTGCTACGTAGAAGTCTTAGGTGCGCGGGCTCCATGCGAGGCAGTGATGGTGTCTTAGGGGTCCCCTCGAGGCGGGATCGCCTGCGGGCTCCGTGCGAGGTAGTGATGGCTTAGAGG
>LGRX02033719.1:0-21659 GCA_001247695.2 Cymbomonas tetramitiformis | reverse complement strand
GCGGTGCGCTCGGTGCGCTCGCGGGGGTCACAGTGTGCCACCCGCGGCGCGCTCTCTCCCCCCCAAAAAGAAAAAGCGGTCCACGCCTGGACGCTTTCTCCTGGCGCCGTGGGGAAGGGCGCGGGCGAGCACCTCTCGTGCTCACCCTGTACGTAGCGACACGAGCACAAGGGCGGCGCCCCTTGTCTGCGTGTGGCGAGGCGTCCCATCGCTGGGCGCCATCTCGCCCAGAGCGTCGGCCACACAGGCCTCAGCAGCGACCCCCACGTGGGTGCTGCGCTCCGCGCTCGTCGCCGGGGCACGCGGGTGCGGTGTGACGCTCCCAGGCCCGCTCATCTCCTCTCCGAAGAGCCTCGATGGCGCCCGGTCGCCGTGCACACGCTGCGCGCCACCCCTAGGCACCATGAGTATGGCGTGCCTGGCGGGGCAGCTGCGCGTCACGCGGCCCGAGACAGCGGCCATCTATCCGGCTGCCTCGTGGCGGTACGCTCGGCGCGCTCGCAGTGGTCATCGTGTGCCACCCGCGGCGCGCTCTCTTCCCCCCCAAAAGAAAAGCGGTCCACGCCTGGACGCTTTCTCATGGCGCCGGGGGGAAGGGCGCGGGCGAGCACCTCTCGTGCTCACCCTGTAGCGACACGAGCACAAGGGCGGCGTCCCTTGTCTGCGTGTGGCGAGGCGTCCCATCGCTGGGCGCCATCTTGCCCGGAGCGTCGGCCACACAGGCCTCAGCAGCGACCCTCACGTGGGTGCTGCGCTCCGCGCTCGTCGCCGGGGCACGCGTGTGCGGTGTGACGCTCCCAGGCCCGCTCATCTCCTCTCCGAAGAGCCTCGATGGCGCCCGGTCGCCGTGCACACGCTGCGCGCCAGGCGCCACCCCTAGGCACCATGAGTATGGCGTGCCTGGTGGGGCAGCTGCGCGTCACGCGGCCCGAGACATCGGCCATCTATCCGGCTGCCTCGTGGCGGTACGCTCGGCGCGCTCGCGGTGGTCATCGTGTGCCACCCGCGGCGCGCTCTCTTCCCCCCCAAAAGAAAAGCGGTCCACGCCTGGACGCTTTCTCATGGCGCCGTGGGGAAGGGCGCGGGCGAGCACCTCTCGTGCTCACCCTATAGCGACACGAGCACAAGGGCGGCGCCCCTTGTCTGCGTGTGGCGAGGCGTCCCATCGCCGGGCGCCATCTCGCCCGGAGCGTCGGCCACACAGGCCGCAACAGCGACCCTCACGTGGGTGTTGCGCTCCGCGCTCGTCGCCGGGGCACGCGTGTGCGGTGTGACGCTCCCAGGCCCGCTCATCTCCTCTCCGAAGAGCCTCGATGGCGCCCGGTCGCCGTGCACACGCTGCGCACCACCCCTAGGCACCATGAGTATGGCGTGCCTGGTGGGGCAGCTGCGCGTCACGCGGCCCGAGACAGCGTCCATCTATCCGGCTGCCTCGTGGCAGTGCGCTCGACGCGCTCGCGGTGGTCACAGTGTGCCACCCGCGGCGCGCTCTCTTCCCCCCCAAAAGAAAAGCGGTCCACGCCTGGACGCTTTCTCCTGGCGCCGTGGGGATCGAAGGGCGCGGGCACCCGTGATGCCCACTCGATATGCCTCGCAGGCCCTCTCGTAGGGCTTGAACACCACGATGCCACCTCCCGATTTCCCGCCTCGGACGCTACGTGAACCCCCACGATTACCTCGCCTCGTAGGTGCCGAGCTTCGCATGCCCCGGGTACCACGCTTCCTATTCGCCTCCTACCGCGATCGCTGCATATGCCTCCGCTTTTTGGCGCGCCGCCGAAAAGGGTGCGCTTTCCGCTCCCCAGCGACGCCACTAGGTGGCCGTATGCGCTCCAGTGGCTGAGTCTCGGGTGTCTGTCGCGCGCGCTGCCCAAGCTTTACGTCGGTGGTACCACTGTGTGGCAGCCGCGCGCACTCTGTGGGCGGCGCCTTCGCTGTGCCGGTGTGTGGCATTCGCGCGTGCTATCTGGTGGGTGGCAGCCGCGCACATTCTCTGGACGGCGTCTTAGTCATGCTCCGCTCTGCACTATATGCTGATGACGCTGGAAGCTGTGCGCTACTCGCCAGTTGCGGCTCGTCGAGTGCCGCCTGTTCCGGACCCTGCGCTGGTGGGACTGGCAGCGACGCGCTACGCACCGGTCGCTGCACATCGCGCTTCGGACCTTCGGTGGCTCGGGGGGGCACCAACTACCGCATAGAGGAGGTCTTCGTAAGTCCAGGTCATGCCCCACGCTGCCCGCTCCACACCATGCATTGGTGGGGCAAGCAGCAGTGCGTCATGCGCCGGTCGCTGCGCATCGTGCTTCTGCGGCTCTGGGGGGCACCAACTACCGTCTGCATACAGGAGGTCCAGATAGGTCCATGCTATGTCGTGGTCGGCCTTGGGTGCCAACGCGTCTTTGCAGAGCGTCGAGGCTTGCAAATCCACGCGGAGCGCTGGGCACCGCGTGCTGAGCGCGAGGGGCATGGCCACGCGTGGGATGCGCGTGCTGCTAATAACTGTGCGTTACGCGATAACTGCTCTCGTTGTCGGTGTCGCGAGCTATCCGCCGCCGGCCCCGCGGCAGTAGCTGGCGGGGCTTGCCTTAGCGACCCACTCGCCGCAAGCTCTACACCGCGCGCTAGCCATACCCGCTGTCGTGAGCCATGCGTGGGATGCCGCAAGCCGCGTGCCGCCTCCGGCTCTGCTTCCCACTGTGTTGTTGGAGATCGCGAGCTGACTCCCAGTGCTTGGCCTTGGCCATAGTAGTGCCGCGCCGCCGCTGGTGGCGCACTGTGACGCGCCGCCGCTGGAAGCGCCAAGTGCCGCGCCGCCGCTGGTGGCGCACTATGCAGCGCCGCCGCGGACGCACCGAGCCGCACCGCCGCCTGTGGTGCACTGTGCTGCGCCTCGTGGACGTCTCGCGCAAACACAAAAGACCTATTCCTGGCATCCAGCACTGTATCTCGCAGCTCCTCCCCCCCCGCTGTCATGCCAGGATCTGGAAGCGCCATGCCGCCGGAGCTGCCAAGCGAGCACAAGCGAAGAGCCTCAAGCTCAAGCTGCAAGTGCAATCCCGCCAACCCAGGAGCGCCAAACGTAGGTGGAGAAACACACAAATCAACCGAGGAAGATTCGCTAGCTTCCGCCGCAAGTGATAAAAGTATGAGAGAGAAGACGCAGAAGCCAGGCCCAACAGCAGATAACCAACTGCCGCCACCAAACCTTCAGCAAAAGCTTTCCAGCGAACTCGAAGATTCAAGACGAAAACAAATTGAGCAAAATTGGTCAATGATCGGCCCACAGAAGTCAAAGTAACGCTACAGCGCGACACCACTTAGGGTTAGCCGCTGTTAAGAACGCTGGAGCGTTGCAGCGCTAAGGGCAACGCACGTAAGCTGCATCTGCCAATTTAAAGAACATTTTCGAATCCTACAGCATAAATTTGTGTAATCCCACGCAGCCGCAAAGACACCTGACGAAGAACACGCACGCCAACGGAATAGCGCTAATTTGAAGCTGCATCACGCCAATCTCCAACCAGACGAGCCAAAGAAGAACGCTGCGTACTCATTCCAGTCGCAGAGCAAAGGGCAGATGAAGATCCCGCGGAAAACACTAACCAATCGGCACAATTCCCAAGAAGAATTAACGGCGTAAAGTTGTCAACGAGCAAGAAAAACGCTGAGCCGTCGACCAGTGCGCGTCAGAGCGCTAATACGAAGCTAGTGCCAGAGGTAGAATTCCAAACAATCTCAAACCAGGATCCAAGTAAAAATAAGAATTCCCGACACAATTTGCACGGCAAATCCACGAGCCGCAGGTGCAGAATGCACGCAGAACTGCTAACGCAACGACATCAACGTTTCAAAGTAGGCAGGGCTGCCTTATTCTGTCACCGGTGTGTGCTAAGTCGAAAATCAATCATTGCCGAACAGCACGCCGAGCTGGAATTTGTCCGCATTCATAAAATTAACTCAGGAGTTGGAAGTCGCATTCTCAGATTCGATACAAACGACGACTACCAAAGGTCCCAATACCGCACTTGTGGCACACTTTTGTATTCGTGCCACACTGGGGCCCTCGCACAGGAGGAGCGCGAAATTCCAAATCTCCAGATCAACGCGCCAAAGAAAACTTCGCTTTAATTGACAATTCTAAGACAATTTATGTGGTTGTCACAAGCCAGTGAGCCGCAAAAGTCGATAAAAGCCGTAACTGAAGTCGCGGCAGGGGCGGCTCCGGGTAAGCGTAACGCACACTGGCAGATCTCAAATAACAATGAAGCCGAAGCCACGGTGTAAAATTTCGGAAAGGTCATAAAAGTTTAAAAAAATTCTGTGGAAACGGTGGTGGTGGTGGTGCGTAGCACACTGATACCATTTTGTGGGAGGCAGCTGTAACCCTCCTCACTTAACAGTCACTGTGAAACTACTTGTGGATAAGATATAGTGCAAGGTTCTATATTATGCTCTATATCTTATTTGATGCTAACCAAACTATGCTAGTTCTTAGGGTCTATGTCCAGACTCAATGCATATACTTGCATATAAGAATTAGGTTATATCTTTTGCCATATCGGCTGTCTTTACTCTTGGGAACTCGACTGTTTCTTTGGCCTTGGCCATTACTTATTCACTCAACTCCCTGAGTTAATCCTAGTCAGCATGGCCAAGTCCCATTAACCTATCAGATGCTTCTACTACAGTATCATGCAGTATGAGGTGTCAGTGCTTCACTATGACACCTTATTACACCGTACACTAGTACTGTGTACTCCCACTAAGGGGGGTCTCTTCCTCAACAGGGGTCTCGGGCGCTAATATCGTAAGGCGCGTATGGCACTGCTAGCATGCATGACACTGCTGAGTCATCCGCGCATGCCACAGTATGTTGTCCTAGCACAAAAACTGCTCGCTTCTTTATTGGTTCCGAGTGTTTCCCGTTTCACGGAAGCGAGAACCAATCCTAAGTGCTGGTCTCCCCATTTCAGACGATCTGGGTCGTTGCATCGTTAAGAGTGCATTGCAAAAAAACCCAGCGATTTGGTCCGATTCCCCGTAGCTCCATTTTTACACATGCATGCAACTAATTTTCACAAGCTCCATTTCCAACCAAAATCACGTTATCTGACGTTATCCGAAAGCACGTTAATGGAATTCAATGTCACTCAACTGAAACTCCACGTGCCAACATTATAATACGACTCTCTCCCTCTTCCTTGCAAATACGAAACCCTAGAAGTAGGGGTTTTGAGAATGTCATACGATTTAAAAATGGATATACTTTTCTTGAAATGATGGGATTGGCTTATCGATACTAGGCATGCACGCCGATTCAAAGAGTGGCTGCATGATTCTAAAAAAATGTACATCCAAAGCGTTGTATTGTGAAACCTGCTTTAACAAATCAGGGTCAATATCTACATTCTTTGCACCACTGGCATGGCTTCCACCCCACACCTTGTGACCTCTTCCTTGGAGGCTCACCGTTGCAGGTTGCACTGTACTCCCTGTAATCATATTCTTGAAACATGCCACAGATTCCTGGCGAACGCAAAGTCATTGCTCAGTACTGATCTCGTCCTCGAGATTTGGTGGCAAACTATGGCACATTTTGTGACAACGTGCAAGCATCACCCATGAATGCATGCCACAAGTATTGCACGGACGTGTGTTCAACTTCCCTTGCTCGCACATTCAACTGCTACACGGGACGCGGTCTAAGCTATGAGGGGTGCGGGGTGCTCTATCTCCCCTTCAACCCTCTTCTAAGCTATGAGGGGTGCGGGGTGCTCTATCTCCCCTTCAACCCTCTTCTAAATACATACATATTTCATATCCCGCAAGGTGGGGAAATGTCCTGGCATCGAAATCCATTTGAATAAAAGGCAATGCGATAGACCTGTAATAAAAAGTTGGGACAAACAATTTTATACATCGCCGAGTCATGAAGGTGCGATTCCTGGAAGGCAGCAACCGGCGCATCGCTATTTCAAAGGCATAGGTCATTGGTATCAAGCTAATGATAGCTCAAAGGGACGTGCACCTGAAAATTTTCGGTGATACCGAAAAACCAGAATCGTTTCTTCACGATATCCACGGCTTGCCTGACCAGATCGAAATCCTGAATCCACAACCACCTAACATTATTTGATTATGTACGTATAAATAGGAGGTCTCACACCCCGTTCTTAAAATATATGCGCACGCCCCATACATCGGGCGACACGAAGCACCAGTAACGAGATCAGCCCCCACACAGAGTGGCACAGAGCATGCTAGTTCAAATCAACACGAATGGCCCAAAGGCAACGCGGAAATTCAAAAATCTGAAAAAGATACAATGCCAGTACACGACAAGGGGCGATCCGACCAAAAACAGAGCGAGCACCGCCCAAAAGGCAAATGAAAGTGAGAAACATGATATTGTACTCTTCAAGGGTCGCCAAGTGCCGCGCAACCATGACCCATGTTAGAAATTGCGTCATACCTGATTAATGACGTCTTCCACGTTCGCGGAGTCCTGAAGGTCGGGGTATCGCGCCCTCCAGAAGTCCTGTCGACCTCGATACCCCTACGACCTCCATCAGCAACTTAGGCACTTCACACAGACGCCCATCCTTCCCTCCACATCGCTCGATAGGCCCATACAAGCTCCATCACTGAGTCAAGGACTTCACGCTAGCATTTGACCTGCCACTCCGCCCGCTCACCATACTCTCACATAATTGATGGGGTGCGTTCCATTGCGAAGTACCCCATCTATCGCATGCCGTGCGCTCGGGGTATTTCTCTGAAGGACCTGTGATCGCCCCACTATCATTGGTTTATGTTACCCTTGTCCGTTCTGAATGGTACACCATCCCGCCACCATGCACGAGTTTGATCTCCGTGTGAGTGGTACACCGCAGCTCCATTGAGCTTCTCGACACAGAAATCAGGTGTGATTTGAGAAACACCAATAGCAGCCTCCAGGCATGCCCACCACCTGAGCTCTCCTTTCGTCCATGTTCAAGCACTGCTTCTCGCTTATCAGGGAAGGCGCCAGCTCCATAGCTACGAGATGCTTCACCTGTTTACAAGACGAGGCACCCGATCTTGAGCGTGGAGAATGTGTGAGTGAAGCGGGCTGAGCAGCATTCGGGGAGCACTCTATGCAGCGTTGTGAAACATCGTCACGTACTGAACAACATGAGGCCCGCCGACAAAAGCCAGCCCACCATTATCCAAGTGGAAAGGAGAATACATTCAAGCAAAGGGGTGGGCCGTGACAAGATACTACTACCACACATACTGAACGGCACGAGGCCCGCCGACAAACGCCAACCCACCCTCATCCAAGTGGAAAGGAGAATACATTCAAGCAAAGGGGTGGGCTGTGACAAGATACTCCCCTTCACTCACTCGCACGCTTCTCCTCTAAGCCGGGGCATCACCTGCCGGTTACGCCCGATGTTGCTCGGGTGCCTCAACCACTCGAGGAAGCTGTGCTTGTTGAACCACTTCACTTGCGTTCGAAGCTGCGGCTTGCCTCTCCTCGCAGCGGAGCACAGCTTCGGCGGCCACGTCTGCACGCGGTTCATTCGCCCCGGCTTACACCAGTTACCACGCCCCCAGAAGTACTCACTCACCTGCGTACAAACCCCGCCCACGGACTATGTTTAGTGCAGAATTCAACCCTTGGAAACCCTGCACCCGTGCATCTCCCGCGCTCTTGAGGGGTGCCCGGACATCACGATGCAACCCTTGGAAACCCTGCATCCTTGCATCTCCCGCGCGATTGAGGGGTGCCCGGACACCTCACGATGCAACAGCTGCTGGCGCAGCACAACATCTCGCAGTCTTCGAGGCCCTGCTCCTTACAGTTTGGGTAAGGGCGGCCTGGCGGAACGCACCGCTCTTGCCACCGGGTCGCGTATCATTGTCACAAAGAGCCGCCGGCCTGCGATCCGAGTTAATCCTGTTAGCTACAGTAAACGGGGGAGACCCGCAAACGTTGGACGAAAGCACGAGAATGAACCGGTAGCGCTCAAAAGCTGGCGCCAAAGTCACCGCCGGAGCCCCTGTATGACGGACGATGCCACGAGGTCTGGTGCTGAACGTGAATATCCACGAATGGCCCCACCTTGCAGGTGCCGGAGCCGTGTTAGACACGTGACGTCTGCGCGTGAGTTGGTTTCGGTCTGCACCGGCCCTGCCCTGAGCGGCTAAAGAAATGTTTGAGGAACGCAGCCGAGGAAGCACGTTACACCTTTAGAGGGCAGACGGCGGCGTTACAGGCAACGCAAGGGTTGGTAGGGAACAGAAGAGGCCGCAATATGAGCTGTGGCTCAGTTTGTGGCACTGGTGGATGGGGCAGGCTGACGGAAAGGTGCAGGAGTGTCACCGCATCCACGAGGCTTCCGGGCACTTATACCGGCACCCACGCAGCTGCATCCCCGCATGCCGAGAGGGGTTAGAACAACTCTGTGCCGCATAGGCACCGCGTGATAATGCGGGCTCCACGAGGTGACGCAGCGCCCCCTTCCTTCGCAGCGGCACATGCCCTGCAACTCAGCTCTGAGCATGTTCGAGCTGCAAGTGTCGCGATTAAGACGAGGATGTACCTGGGCACAACATGTACCTGCTCAAGTGTCGAGCGCACCAAGTGTGAGCCCTCGAAACTGCCCCAGGAGTGTCCACTGGTGGCTAATGGGAGGCTACCCCGTGTCCCTCGTGAGTTCTACTCCAGAAATACCCTCCCGAAGGTGCCCTACCTCAAACTGCCTCCAGTAAAGCCTACTCCCGGGGAGTGCCCATCCCGGAGTGCCCGCCTCGAACACACCTGTCAATTTCATGGAAGCCGCAGTGCATGTGCTTCAGAGGGCCGCAACCTGCGCTGCCCCATCCTTTGAGCCGCCCCACTTTCGCATGCACTCGAAAGGGCATGTGCCTGTGGCTGGATGCGCTCGGGCCGCCACCCGGCGTCAGTCTTGCGCAGTTCGGTCGTTGCGCCGCCTCGCAAGATCGGCAGTGGACACAGTGCGCTGGGAAGGTGGTAGGTGAAGGGTGCACCTGGAGAGTTGAATGAGTGATGGTCCCGGACGTCTCCTGCACGACAACACCCTTAGAGCCGGCTCAGGGGCGAGACACAGCTGGGTCGCAACCGAAATGAAGAAGCGGGAGCTTTGCGAGGGGGATCGCTCCAGCACGGGTCCACTCATCGAGGGCCGACGCTTTCTGGGATAGCAGCAGACGTGCGGTGGGCACACTGCACAGGCCGCCGAGTGCAGCGCAGTGGTGCACCGCGCACCAAATTCTGTCGTGGGAAACCAGCGCAAGCCTCGCCTCCGCGTGGTCCCGGAGATGGCGCTGAGGTACGACGACCCAGCACACTGCAGCCCAAGCCCCGGGCCCAATACATTTGTGAGAAACGGCTTAGTAGAAAGAAAATCGCAATGGGACCCCAAGAGTGCCATATTTACTGGGGTCAGTGCCCCCCCTCGGCCCCCCCTCGGGTGCAGGCAAGTCCTGGGAGGCCGTTGACTGCTCGCTTCCTATCGCGCGGGCAGCTGTGAAGCTTGCAGCGTAAAGCCGTGGCATGAACAGATACAGCGCGCCGAGGCAGCCCAAACTGCGCACTTGGTAAGCATAGTGGATCCTCTGCAGAAAGTATCCGGGGGCTGAAAAACGTTACTGCACCTTAGGGATACAGCGCGCCGAGGCAGCCCAAACTGCGCACTTGGTAAGCATAGTGGATCCTCTGCAGAAAGTATCCGGGGGCTGAAAAACGTTACTGCACCTTAGGGATGTGCATATAAATGAGGAGGTCGTTTGCGGAGGCCATTATGTCGTTGTTGTACAGGGAGTTCTGACCATTCTTCGCTCCTGCTTAGTAGACGGTTGTGAAAACGACCGATCCAAAAAAAGGGGTCGAGACACGTTCCAAAAGAACCGGCTTTAGCACTGCGGCGTTCCATCGAACACGTCGAAAACCAATGAGAACGCGGGCAACAGCGCATGAAAAATGAATAAATAAGACAATCAGAACACGGGCAGCAGCGGGCAGCAGCACACCTGTGAAGGCGTTGATGCCATCTTCCGGACTTGTGCAATTGAGCTCTTCTTGTCGGAGGAAGTGTGCTTCAACGTTTTCTTTAAAAGCAACAGTGCGATTCAGTGAGCGTGAAAGGATCGACGCGCCCGACCTACGCGGAGAGCTCTCCCGTAAACGTCGAGCGCTTTCCTGCGAAACGTGGTCTAGATCGTGGTTAGCGCAGACTAGCTGTATTTGCTGTCAAAACTTGAACTCATCCCACATAATATATTGATGGCACAGGTCCACGTCGACCCTGTCAACAGGTGATATCAGTGGTACAGGTCCACGTCGACTCTGTCGGCATGTGATATCAGCGGTACACGTGCGTTTCGAGTTTGTCAGCATTTGATATCAGCGGTGCAGGCACACTTTGACTCAGCAGCGATTTAGCAGGTGACTTTAGTGATACAGGTCCCTGTATTACAGATCAAAGGCGTGACCTATGCTGTGACGCAATGTTTATCGCTTAGCAGTAAGACAAGTAATGGAGCACTGCGAGCCTACACTCGCTTGCCATCGACTGCTTTGAAACGTTGAAACTTGTTTTGGACGAAACAGGGAAAAACTGTAAGATGCAAACAGTGTGCAGTTGTACCTGAGGGATCTGTGGTGCGTCAATGGAAAAAGTATCCGGGGAACGTAGATTGTGCGCGCGAGAGAGGTTCTTTCGCCTTACTCGATTAAGATAAGCGTATCGAGGTTCTCTGGCAGCTGGAATGATGCGCCGCGTATAACGATTATCGAGGGCAACCACCTGAGGCGAGGTAGTCGCTGCAAAGGATACGAGCAAGCTGAAAAGAAAGGAACTTGTCTTCGTCATGCCCGTAGAGCTTATGACCGCATTGGATAAAACTCAGACGAAACCTGCGCAAGTCTTATAATATCACCAAACATATCAACTAGTTTTAAAACGAAACTAGCTACTAAATACGTAGGTAGAATCCCCGAAGGCAATCAAGACGAGTTCTAACTTTTGATTTGTTTGTGTAAATTCTCGAGAATTTTGCTAAAAAAATAGATTGAGAACTGTGGATTAGGATCCAAATTCACGATTCGGAATTTCGGATTCCATATTTGAGATCAGATATTTAAAATCTGTATGAATATCCACCGCACGATTCAGTGCGGACGCGGACGCGAGCACGCGACACGCGAGAGCAGAGTCGAGTGGGGACTGTCATTGTCGTGTGGAGGACTCGACAAACATAAACATGCCATCGCATCGCATCGGTGCACTGCGATCTTCATCGTTCGTGTTCGACCCTCTCGTCTGCTCACTCGACTGCTCGTCTGCTCTCCTCACGTCCCGCGTCCGCTCGCATGATGTTCGCTTGTACAAACTGGGAAAATTTGTTCAAAACTCTTCACAACTTGTAACTTCAAACACGACGATTGCAAAATGGCTCCCCCAAAGAAGGCTGAAAAAACCCCCGCCAAGAAAACTGTCAAGAAGACAGAGGGCAAGAAGAAGAAGTCGAAGTCTAAGACGGAGTCTTACAAAATCTACATCTATAAGGTTTTGAAACAGGTGCATCCTGACACTGGTATCTCGAGCAAGGCTATGAGTATCATGAACTCCTTCATCAACGACATCTTCGAGAAGATCGCTGGAGAGTCTGCAAAGCTTGCCCGCTACAACAAAAAACCTACTATCACTTCTCGCGAGATCCAAACTGGCGTTCGTCTGATCCTTCCCGGAGAGCTGGCCAAGCACGCAGTATCCGAGGGCACCAAGGCCGTTACCAAATTTACCAGCGCGTAGATATGAAGAAGACGCAGCCGTCAGCTATCCACAACAAGCTTAAACCTGAGCCCTCGCTGAGAAACTCGCGTCTTGCTATTTTTCTCTGAGTGACCTTCGACGACCAGTGGTGCTTCGAAAAGGTTCAAGTTATTGCTACTTAGGTTATTGTGCAGTATGAGCTGAACAATATGTCCTTAGAAAACGACCCTTGTGGTCAAAGGTCTGCTCAACACACGAAACGTTTCAATGATATTTTGGAAAAACTGCAGGTTGCACGCTTCGCAAAATCTGCTGTCTCCCTTCGCCATACTTCGTGGGCTTTAACTCCAGAGTGAGACTTGGACCAACGTATTGAAATTTTCAATGTTAACTATAACTTTCTAACCGAGCTTTGCGAAGTGTCGTGCCGGTGCAACTGCGGAAGCCTCCGAAAAACTAGTGTGTCATGACAGCGGTTTCTCTTTTTCCTGCGATAGGTTTTTCCTGGGCGTTCGATCGTTGTGCGTTTGCTGGGCCCAAGTTAGAATAGATCTGGGATCATTCCTTTAGGAAGCATAGACACACCGCGTATTTTTCCTAGTACACGAGAAATATTCGCTCTGACATTTACAGGGAGCACCGTATCGGCCTGCGTTTATTGACAGAGTGGCCAACGTATTTTATGTGGTCTGTTCACTGATTTCAATCAAAGCTGGAGCGTCAAACACCCATACGTTTTTTTCGTTGTCAGGAACCTGAGATGCCTGACATGCGCGTGGTTTATTTGGCTTCGGAAAATAGTTATGCGAGGTGAAAACCTGAACTGGCGCAGGTCCCCATCGGGGCCAAATATTTCTCAGGGGCCCTGCCTTTTTAACGTTGCACAACGCAATTTCGGCGCATATCAGTTTTACTTGATATCGGCGCATAGCAGTTTTAACTGACAACCTCACTTGTGGATGTTGTATATGCGGGTGCGTTGTGCGGTACAGTCGAAACGCTCTTTTGCACCGTTTGCCTTTTTGGTCCGCCTCTTGTCGTTTCTGGGCACACATAATATTGAGGGACGCCGTGGCCAACCTGATTCCTCTAGTACCAGTTTTATCTTGCTTTCGGCCACAACTCCTGTCCGAAGAGCCTCCAGCCTCACAGTTCTCGTGGCTTAGTCTTACCAACTCCCGCTCTGCACAATGAAAATGCCGTTTCGCATGTTGTGTCTTTGAGGTGCGGCCACAAACCTCCAGTCCCCTCTTGGTGTGGAGGGAATTCGGCAGCAAACAGTAAACACAACAACTATGTCAGGAACTTGATAAACGACGCTTCTTCTATCGTAACACTGGAATGAACTTGTGCGACGGAGCAAAAAAGGCCGTTTACCTCTCTCATACTATCATAGACTATTGTGTTAGTTAGTTTCACGCTGTGTGGTGAACACAAGTCTCGCGGTATTGGTATTTAACACAAATTTTAAAATGAATCAACGCCGGCTTCCCTTATCGTTAGTAATTTCGTATTTGCTGATCGTAACATATAAAGTGGTGATCATTGTTAGTCGATTATTTTATATCCCTATTGCGAAGTTTGCGAAGTTATCTGATTCGGGACTCGAATATGAAAGAATTTAATTTAGTATGCATGTCGACAAAGACCGAATAACGCAGTGTGCGCGTAGGCAAATATTTTCTAGCAGTTTGTTCGTATACAGCTGCTTTAAACGAAAGGCGTCGTGTACACAAACTCTAACCGTTGCAGTATCCTGCTACATCTTTGAAGAAACGAAGACACGGAAATCATTTCATTGTTCAAGCACTCGAATTTCAGACAGCAAATCATCGTATCCATCGATCGATCGACTGCGAATTTCAATGGTTGGCAAAACATAGCAGTTGATGTCTGCCGTTAACACCACAACGTCGAAGTCCCTTTTGCAGTATACAATATCAGCTTTAGTGCGGTATTGGGCATAACTTGATCATACGATCTCAAATGATGCCATATGAGGTATCTATGTTTAGTAGACTCAAATGGCCACCCAATGGTATGCAGCACATACCCCTTACATCCGTAGGTCGTCCGCTTCGTCTGCCCAAAGTACAGAGATTTCTCGCTCTGTAAACTGCTAAGTGTGCGATTACCCATACTTAAGGATGCGCATTCCACGTTGCAAAGCAGCTTTATAAGGCCGCCACGATGCTATATTAGGAGGCAACGCTTTCCTTTTTGCGCAAACAATGAGGTCATTTGCATAATAAGAATAGCGCAAGATAAGCATGTTTTGGCATCATTTTCGAGGACATGTTCGAATATCAGCTTTGCAGTATACGGACTTCGACGTTGTGGTGTTAACGATCTCATTACTTTTGTGATGTTCACATCGTCAGATTTATTTTATCAGGCATAGTCTAACGACCGTCGTCAGGATACCACGCACGATTTTGGCACATTACAGCTTACTACCCATCTCAAATCTGACTAATAAACAGTAGACTTAAAATATACGTAACTCCAAACGTTCAGGTCGAGGTCTCATGGCTACGATGTCATGTCTATATGACGCTCCCAAGGTAATATCAGCTTCGTCACTTTCAGTCATATTTCAGTCATATTGGATGCCATCTTTAATGGATGGCGCCCCGTCTAGGTTCTAGGGTATCGATTATTGAATTTATGAAAAAAAATATAACTTTTGCATGTTTTTATTTTTGGGTCCATTTTGGGGCATATCTTCACATGAAAACTGCGCATCTAAGCTAATCACTTCACATCCCTTAAGCACGGTATGCACTCCCGTGGACCTTCCCTTGGGCCCGAAGAAAGTAAGGCACATATTGCGACCCCCCGAGAAGTAGTGTACTACATAGTGCAGGCGATGTGAATAAATAGTTCCGAATGTTTACATCCCAAGGAGAGGGCATTTAGCAACAGTATGTACCATTCCGACACACAGGCTAAAAATATATACAGTGTCTACTTTATTGATAATAATTGCCAAAATATACATAAAACAAAGTATTCGTTGTTGGTCCGCCGAAAATAGTTATTTGATTGATTGTTGATAGTAGCTTTGGTTGTTTGAAGCCGAGATAGATGCGGATTTAATTAATTATTGATCATCCTTGTTTGTTCACAGTAGTGTGTTTCATCAGCAATTTAGATAATTATTTCCCCTTATTTTTTAAGGATGCTTTATGATATCGGTGCCACACCTAGTGCCGGTTTGTGCTCAATGTACACTTATTCTGAATGGCACCACGCGAGCTCGAGACAGCCGCTTATTCACTGCGCAGACGGTGCTAATATGCCATGCAAAACTGAAATTCACAGCGTATGACGCCATACGTAGAATTGCATATGGTATCTAGGCAAGTCCCTGCAATCCGGTACTTGTAAGCAAGTGAGGAATGGTATCCATGGCACATAATTCGCAATTTGCATTCTTGCACGCTTAAACTGTCGCACACTTAAACCGTTGCACACTTGATGTTTTGCACGCGCTACCACATTGTATTGCACTGTTGCACGGTACGCGGTACCTATTGCACGGTTGCACGGTATTGCGCTGTCGTCACGTTATTGTGCGGCAAGTCACTGCCGACTCACTTCCAATAGGAAGACTAACGCGGGCACCGGGACCCTCATGCGAAGCTATAATTCCTTTTACATTTGACACCACTGTAGCAAACGGCATCTCTGAGGAGGTGCTGTCCTCCTCAGCGGGGGACCGATGTCCCACACGTTTACTATCTCGACTTCATCAAACTCCATCGACGAGATGATGGGATATCGTCCCCCCAAAAAACTTTCCCACCGAAGCTGAGGCGCGAGGCTCGTTGACGCCTCTCGAGTGTCCGCCGCTTCTTGACCATATTCCCGCGCGTGATGGTCTTGCCACATTGCCATTGTGTCGAAATAAATTTGCAGATCATACATAATACTGGTATTCCCTCGTCTCCAGAGTCACAGTCAGCCATCTCCGCCGCCAAGTGTGAGAGTGATAAGTTTGCAGTTCTGAGCAGCAGTATCTTTTTACTTTGATGTTTGTTATTTTCAAGTATTATTTAATTAAAACTTTGTTGTTCGAATCTGTACGCGTTGTAATGCCGCGCGTGACACATTATTTATATAATTATAGTTGTTTGTGCTTGGACGCCTATGAGGTGGGGATTATTTAATTTTCAACTTCGTTTAGTTTTGACTACGCGATTTTTGGCGTAATAATTATTTGTTATAATTTCGATAAAGTAGACACGGTAATGAAGTGATAGCTCCGCCGTGCAATGAATCGTGCTGTACTCAGATACGGTACGGAATTGTGACGTAGAATGACTAATGGCACACAGCAGAATGACAAGTTTACATTATTGAGTAAATGACTGTAAATGACTGTAAATGACTGTAAATTATCATGTAAATGACTTACTTGTACAGCCAACATGATCTTTCCCAGGTTGATTACTTACAGCAAAAATGCCAAGAACTTACTGCATATAGGTTGGGTTTCCCTCCTTCTGCGCATTTTCCTGCGCGATCCTGGTGTTGTACAATGCCTTCTTGAATCTACAAAAGGTGCTAGCCAATAGGTTTTAATGTTACACGAACTATCAGTTACAGGCTTCATGGTACTTATGCGGTATGTATCACCTCTTCCGACCGTGGACGTGCCAACGGAATACGCTATTGATCATCTGTCTGTGAATCGTTGGGAACGTCAGTGACCGCAATTGGGGAAATGCTGTCCACTGTGGCATTGCAGAAAAAACAGCGGGCACTGTTGATCAGCTGTCGTGAGATACACCGTTTGCAGGACTGATGCTTACAAGGAAGGAACTCCGTGTCGATGGTAGATGCGTAGCAGATGCTGCATAATGAGTCATCTGTTTCTATTTGTTTGCCCTGCTCATACCGTTCCCCATCCCATGTTGTCACCCACTCCGAGTGCGTGCTCGTTCGCATGCACAACACGGAATGGACCCAGTTGGTGAAGCCACGTGCACCAATGAATGCGTCCCAGAGGGGTAAGCTCGGATGATTGGCTATGGTAGCAGTAGGGATATTCGATATTCCTAACATAGCATTGTGATCGATGGGAAGCCCGCATTGGCGGATGGGATGGCCCCACATTGACGGATGGCATGCGGCACGGACCTTGCCCTCCGCGCGCTCGGCTTCCCGTTGTGCACGCTCGGCACGGCGGTCCGACATGCGCTGCTCGAGCATGTTAAAGAGCTCCTCCAACTCCGACATCATGACCGTCAGCGATGCGTCTTCTGGGAAGGCCTCTGCCTGCGCTCCACAAGATCGTCACCTCAGCGCTCCACAAGATCGTCACCTCAGCGCTCCACAAGATCGTCACCTCAGCGCTCCACAAGATCGTCACCTCAGCGCTCCACAAGATCACAATTAGCGCTCCACAAGATCGTCACTTAGCGCTTCCACAAGATCGCCACTCAGCGCTCCACAAGATCGCCACCAGCGCTCCACAAGATCGTCACCAGCGCTCCACAAGATCGTCACCAGCGCTCCACAAGATCGGCCACCACTCCACAAGATCGTCACCTCAGCGCTCCACAAGATCGTCACCTCAGCGCTCCACAAGATCGTCACCTCAGCGCTCCACAAGCAGAGATTGAATAGCTGGCATCAGGTGGTGGGAGAGGTGGGGCAAAGGCCTCGCACGAGCCCCAGCTGCGGCGAGGGAACGGACTCTTTTTGCGAGGGTTCGCCATCCACTTTTACAGGAGAGCAGGACGGAGCGGGCACGGCAGAGCGGAGACGCACCCACTGGAAGGATCGCAAGAACTTGAAATGCTCGAGGGAGCAGGAGAGCTCCATGGTGAGCAGTGTGTCCACCAGGGAGTGGGCAGTGGGGGTGCCCGCTGCCTTGGCCGCCTGCTCTGCCCTATGCAGGCTGAGCAGAATGCCCACGCAAGGCGCCAGGATAAGCGCGTGGTTGATCTTCTCTAATGGCTGCATCTGCAGGCGCAATGTACTGCGCTCCCCACCAACACCCCCCCCTCCCCTCCATCACGTCATCCGAGCACGACATGCGAATCCACGTCCATGCGGGACACACGGATAAAGTGTTGCATCACTGAATACCGACCGCTCACTCACACAGGGGCTCACGCTCGCGCTCAAACGATGCAAGCAGCAGGGCGCTCATGCCTCCCAACCCCCTGCGCCAGCCGGCAGTAGGTCCGGGAGATGCCCAGGGAGGAGAGGGTCATTTCAGTCGAAGCGAACCGCGGGAGAGGGTGGGGGAGCAGAGGCGAGGCAAATATGCTGAGAAGCGCGCACCCAGACCAAAGGGAGGGGATTTGGGGATGAGGCGCGTCTTGCGCGAAGAGAGGCGCGCGTCAGCGGAAATCGCACAGGGCAGGGCGGGCTGAGCGATGCGTAAGCGAAGCTCGCGCGCGCCTGGTCGGCGTGTGCGGAGCGGGGAAGCGAGGCCGGGGCACTGCAGAGAGCTGCGCCGCTGCAGGGCCGGGGCACTGCACAGAGCACTCCCGCAGCGCTGCCAGCATGGCGCGGCGCGGACAGCCACAGATCTGGATGCAGGGCGCACTTATCGAAGAGATGCGCATCCGGGCCGCAGGTGGTGTGGCTGAGGAGGAAGACGAGGGACTCGCAGAGCCGTGTGAGGTTCATCTCGCAGCCCTCCAGGAAGAGCGGCGCCAGCCTCAGCGTGAGGAACTCCAGAATGCGGCCGAGATTCACGGAGAGCTCAAACCTGATCAACGCCTCCACGCCTCACAAAGCCGTTCACTTGCTGACGACTAGAGCGCCACTTCGCTCCTGACGCTGAAAAAGCACTTCGCCACTTACTAGCCCCCCACCTACTGTTTGTCACAAGGGGTGCAACATGGGAATTATATAAAAAGATGCGGCGCAAGAACACGGTGCTTCTGCTGAGGCCAAACGCGAAAGGATATTGCATGTCACTGGCGCGTGCTGCATAGGTTGCGCTTAGACTGAAGCCCTTGCTGAGGCAAAACGCGAAAGGATATTGCATGTCACTGGCGCGTGCTGCATAGGTTGCGCTTAGACTGAAGCCCTTGCTGAGGACGGGGTGATGTGGAAATGCCCATGGCTACTGCAGGTAGTGAGACATCTGACGAGGGAGAATATGCGAGACGATGGACACACTGCGAGACTGGGGCAAACGCATGGGAGCTTGGGGAGCATGCTGCGGCGCCGCAGAGGGCAGGGCGGTGATGACGTGCATCTCAACTGTCTCTAGAAGGGCTTCGGGCGCGGGCTGAATGACAGCAACAATGGTCACAGCGCCAGCGGTATAACCCGAATCATCGCCCAGCTACCAGCTGGAACAGGGTGAACGCAATTCAGACATCCACGTGGCAAGCCACAAACTAACGCTCGACACTTGATGCCGCGTCAGCGTGAGGGTGGCTCGCCGCTTCCGCTCCGAGGCGGCTCCGGCGCAGCGCGACTCGGTGTGGAGAAGGAAGACGGGCAGGGCTGAGGCAGAGGGAGGGAGGGCGGGAGGGCGGGAGGGGGTGGGCGGGAGGGGGGTGCATACATAATGGTGCACTTGCGTTGGTGCTGCTGCAGGTCGCTGACCTGGCGTTTCGAGATGGCGTCCTGCATCTCCTTCATGGCCACGGAGAACTCCGTGATGGTCCAATTTAGGGTATTAAATATGCGGTTTGTAAAGGAGGAGAACAAAAGAGGTTGCTCGTGGCATGTGTCGCATAGCACCCCCTGAAAACACCAAGAGCCACTGTCAGCCCTGAGTCAGCCACCACAGATGCTGAGAGCCGTTGTCAGCCCTGGAGTCAGACACCACAGATGCTGAGAGCCGTTGTCAGCCCTGAGTCAGACACCACAGATGCTGAGAGCCGTTGTCAGCCCTGAGTCAGCCACCACCGATGCTGAGAGCCGTTGTCAGCCCTGGAGTCAGCCACCACAAAGGATGAGAGCCGTTGTTCAGCCCTGAGTCAGCCACCACAGATGCTGAGAGCCGTTGTCAGCCCTGAGTCAGCCACCACAGCTGCTGAGAGCCGTTGTCAGCCCTGAGTCAGCCACCACAGCTGCTGAGAGCCGTTGTCAGCCGCAGCAGATGCAGGGAGTCAGTCAGTTACCGGGGACTAAAGCAGGGGCCGCAGCCGGGGACATCATCGAGGTGATCAGCCGCAGCCAAAGATGCGTCACGCGAGCCGCCCCTGGCCGAGTGGAATTGAATCGGGTGGGTGCAGGCGGCACATGTTGGAGAGCTGCGGCGGCTCCCCTGAGGTCCTTTGGAGCGCCCGGAAGCTTCTCGGCACATCCGCTGCCCACTACCAGGGGTCAGAAGTTTGGCTCCGGGCGGTGGCATCCCCCATGCTCCCCCTTGACCCCGTCCCTGGGTGCTCACCTGGAACACCGTGGAGGAGCACTCCGGGCGGTGGCATCCCCCATGCTCCCCTTGACCCTGTCCCTGGGTGCTCACCTGGAACACCGTGGAGGAGCACTCCGGGCGGTGGCATCCCCCATGCTCCCCCCTTGACCCCGTCCCTGGGTGCTCACCTGGAACACCGTGGAGGAGCACTCCGGGCGGTGGCGGCTGCTCACCTGGAACACCGTGGAGGAGCACTCCGGGCGGTGGCGGCTGCGCTGGCCGAAGCCCGTGCCCTTGATCAAGCGGAGGAGGATGTTGGAGATGGGTATCCAGAACCTGGCGTCGAAGCAGGAGAGGAGCGACGGGATCATGTCCTGCCGCGCCGCCTCGTTCACCTCGAAGCGCTGCACATACTCCCGGTACTGGAGCAGCACGCTGATGCTCTGCAGCAGCATGTCGCGTATGTCCGGGTTGACGGCGCGGGAGTCGTTGAAGTGCTGCACCAGAAACGTCACCATGCCCGAGAGCCCGCGCTCCTCCACGCCCGCCGCCGCAACAAACGGCGGGTCCCCGCGCCGCAGCGCGTGGAACGAGTCCACCGTCACCTCAGCGTAGAACTCCGGCAGGTAGCTGAAGAGGGCGGCGCGCTCTCCGGCGGCGCGGAACAGGTCCAGCATGTAGATGCACACCGAGAACATGCTCCGCGCGTCACACCCTCGCCCTTCCCCCCTCACCCCCACGCGCCTCGCGGTTGTTGCTGCGCTGGCGTCGGTACGCATCTCGAGCGCTCTCACCCACGAACCAGGTTGCCCACAGCACGGAGCGCGTCTTGTGTGGCCTCTCCGGGACCCGTGGACCAATCACCCTGGGGCCCCGGACGGCCGGATTCATCTCCGGCTTGATCCCGCACGTCCATCTCGATGTTGCACACATTCGCGTACGATTTTCTGATTTCATTATTCCGATTTCGGTGCGCCACCCCATGTGCACAAATTCAAGTGGGAGAGTAACTCTGGTCCACGGCGTCTGGATGAATTCATCGGATGAATTCATAGGGAAATTTTCCTCTGGGTCAAGGCGTGGGAGGGGGAATACTCCTCCGGGTCCAGGCGTGGGAGGGGGGCGCCTGCCCCTCCCCTCCCCTCCACGCATACGAGGGAGGCAAGGGATGCGCACCTGCTTCCATCGCATGAAGAGCGTGACGCGGAACCAGGCCCCGCGCTGCACGCACTCGATGACGTCCTCGCGGAACACCGCGCGCGCCTCCTTCAGGTGCCGCACCAGATCGCCAGCCTTGACATCCGACCGCTTGATCCGACGGTCCGTATCCTCCAGCTGCGCAATGGCCTGCATCTGGTTCTGCAGCTGGAATGAAGCCTGTCATCACGCGCAGCCGTTTCCGCGAGGAGCGTCATCAAGCGCAGCCGCTTCCGCGAGAAGCGTCATCAAGTGCAAAGTGCGGGAGAAGCCAGGGCCGGCTCCGTGGCAAAGTGCGGGAGAAGCGGGGTCCGGCTCCGTGGCAAAGTGCGGGAGAAGCC